>APFE030263090.1:72379-95944 GCA_000404065.3 Pinus taeda | reverse complement strand
GATGAAGATGAGGAAGAGCCAGGTCCAAGGGAGGAGTCATTGTCCAGCAAATGAAGCAGCGATGGAGTTGCTACAATCATTCTCCAAGTGGGAGATTGTTGTGTGTGGAGCATGATTGTTCAGAGGTCCTTGTTTCAGCCGGATGTATACCCCAGGAAGTTTGTACACCCCTCCATGCGGGCGGGTGCAGGGGGGACTTGTCCCCCCCGCAGGGGTCTGGGGGGGCCAATCCCCCCGGACTGGGGGGTCCGAGGGCTAGTGGTCCCCCGATGGGGGCTCAGGGGCAGTGCCCTCTAAGCTAGAAACATATGTAAAATTGCCTTGTAAGAGTATAGTAATTTCTAGTCAATCTGGGCCATTCATTAGGCAGATGCTCTGACGGTACAACTTATGTTTAGCTTAGTGTTTTTTGCCCTAGAAGGAAACCCCTCTCTTCGTATGAGGGCATTGTATTTGAGGTTGTGTAATAGATGTGTATTCTGTGAGCAATAAACAGAGAGGTGAGATTGTGAGAGAAAATAGAGGATATTACAGTGGATCTACTGTAGGTTGTGTCTCTTCATTTTGCTGGATAATAGAAAGGAAGGACTGGCTATTCGAGGTCGACGTAGCTCAAACTGGGTGAACCACGTATATCTATGTCTCTCTTGTTTCATGCATTTTCTGTGTTTATATTTCTTCAATATATTGTGTGTTCCATTTCTCCATAATATATAATTTTATAAAACCCCTTTCTTGTGCCAATCATGCACCAACTTGGGATTCAAAACACTACACTCAATTACATAGAACCCATGATAAGCTGACCTAGTTTTCTTAATATCCCTTACCCCATACTAAATCAAAAGACCATCTACAATCTCCTTGATAAAAGTACTAAGCCTAGGACATCAGACCTGACATCTAATAATGGAAACCTTGAGTTCATTAGGCATAATACATACCTTAGACATAGGTCCAGCTCTGTGATAAGGCCTCTACATCAGTTCCCCTATTGTTTTCATCTCCATAACTATATTCTTAATGACCATATCACTCTCAGTGACAAAAAAACCCTCCACTAGGATGAATATACTTATTTTGCATCATAGGATTATGAAAACTAGGTATCTCTAAGTAATCTCCTAAGTGGGGTAAAGCCTAAATCCTCACCTAGATAGAAAAAATGATAGTGAATTCATCGAAAAGAGCTTTGAGGCCTACTATTAATGGATTGATTGCAATCCTCTCTGCTATTGTAGATGCCCCAAACTCTTGGCAGACTATAGAAGATAATGATAATTTAGGAACTGTGGAATTACTCAACAAGAAATAGATCCCAACTATTAGAACTGATTGTATGAGGTGATGATAGAAATATATGAACAAATCTCCCTTCTATTACGAACTCCATTCTTGAATTATTTTCCTCCTGGTGTTTCGAACCCTTATCCATCATGGACAAATGGATCTACAACATAATGTAGAACCCAAGTCAAGGATCCACACGTTCCTCCTAAATTATACATCATAATCTAAGAGATGATTATGCGTAGAGGAAGAGCATCGAACACTTTCCCAACCTAGGAAGGAAGAAGAGTACTAGGAAAGTAAATGACAATATTTTAACAATTTATCAATTGAGTAGAGGAAATTAAATTTTAATGGGTCAATTTTAGGTTTTAGAGTAGCTCAAGAATATATTTTAACAATCTGTCAATTTTTTATGTTGCCACTATTGAGTTAAGTCTTTTTTGATTTGAGTAAAATGAGGTCAACTCACATAAAGGCTATATATTTAATAATGTTGAAGGGATGGAGAGTGTTAATTTTGGTTTGCGGGTATCAATAAAAACTATAAAAAAAACCCTATTTGGATAGATGTATTTAGGATCCATCACATGAGAGTATAAAAGACCTCCCTAGGCAGGTATGTTCACATAAATAGGGAAAGAGGACATGAGGTTTACACATAAGGGGAATATCAACTAACCCTTAAGGAGGTGGAAAATATTCCTAATTCTATGAATAATGCGATTAATAAAATCAAATAGTCCTAGGTAGCCCATTATTTTTTGGGAATAATGTTATTAATAAACTTCAAGTAGTTGTAGGTAGCTCAAAAATACCCTATTAGAAGTTAGCAATAGTTTAATTTGCATTAGTCATTTCAGTTGTATTACTTATTATCTAGGTGTATATTTTAACTCTTGACTAAATTAGTCCTTTATATTACTTGTTTATAGTTGGGTCACTTAAAATTGCTCATTTTTGGTAGTATTTCACTTGCAAAAGATGTGGTGACTAACTTTTTTAGTCACCCAGTCACTAATTTCTCATTTTCTACAAGTGGGTCTTACATTAGGAGATAAGAACTGAAATTCCCATAGCCAAAAGGAGTAACTTGAAAACCTAGATCAATAACATAAAAGTGTAAATAGAATTTCTATCTACATATAGGTCCATGGCTCCTTCGTTATACAAGTTACATTAAAAATGTAGTAACAACTGTAACTTGTAGAGAAACGTTGTGCGTAGATCACAATAATCATAGGAAAGAGCTTCATTTTGTGTAACCACAAGATATCTTAGAAGATATGTAGATCTACAAGGAGCAGGAACTAATAGCTCCCACTATCTTAGCCTCAAATAAAATAAAACCTCCTTTAAGTGTTCGTTCCTTTACCTAATCTTCATGAGGACCTTCGACAAGTGTACATGATGCTGACTATTCAAGGGACCATGTGGTATCTCGATGTCAACAATAAAAATGCACTCATCCCCTTGATTGAAATATCTTTATAGGAGGTGAACCAACTCTTTTAACCATCATAAGTTATGGAAAATGCATATGAAGCAGTTTAGGCATAAATAAGGATTTACCTTCCAACTTTAAAAAAATGCTAATTAAACACATTTCTCCAACATTGGATAAAAAAGGTATGGGGATGCAGGGAAAGGGGGGTTCAAAATAGGTGAAATGGGTGTATATAAGGGTGAAAATACAACAATTTGTGGTCCTAACATCTCTCATATCCTAATTTGTTTATGTGTCCTCACATAAAAAATACAACCACTATCCATGCACCTAATCCTCCAATGATGATAATGTGTGGAGATTTTGCCAATAACATAATTAAAATTTAATGTCAGAAAGGTTTAAAAGTTACCAAAATCCCAACACTTTCTATAAATTACTAAGATTTTAGAAATAAAATATGTCTCAGGTACCAAGGCCAAAGAATGGTTTATGTTTCCTATATTGTCCATGCTTCAAAACTTTGAAGCATAATAGGATACATAATAAGCTTAGTCAAGGACAACTTATAACATAAAACTTGAAAAGTTTTGAAAATAAATAATCAATTGAATGATAAAAAGGTGAAATACAAGCTACAGGTGATCCTCCACCCATAGTAGTGTTCCTGTAACTCTATTACTAAAAAAAAGTGATGAAATTCCTTTTTTCTGTTTGGTTATTTTGAAGGCAAAAGAGAGAAAAATGCCTATTGGCTTTGTTTTGTACCAGATCCATATTTTGTCAAGATGGATTTGCATTGTTACCCAAATGAATAACTAATTCGATGGTTTCCATAGGGATTATACTATTGCTATTACTGCAAGAACATTGTTATCAATGAATACTAAAAGGAAAGCAATTAGAAAAATGAAATATCCTGCCATTAAAGTTTCCACAAAGCATCTCAAGAGCAACCTTAGTCAGTAGTTCCTCACACTAATAACCTTTTTATAAATAAAAGCAGCATAATTATGTTTTGAATAACTTGTCATTAAATATCAATGGAAATAGGTAAAAAATGACAAGATAATGATACATTCCTAGGAAGGCATAATTATGCCTATCTCTCAAAATCTTACCATTATCCAAGTGTATAACTAAAGCTTCCCTTGTTCATGAAAAGTGAGTCACCTACACTAAGGGTCCCACTTCCATGGAAACACCCTTATTTCTAAAAAGTTAAACTCCAAAAAAATATTACTAGAAGATTCTTCAATTCATTTTCTAGAAGGGATGAAGTTCATTTCCTAACTTTAAATTTAATAATAATTACTTCAAAATGTGATTGACGGTTTTTAAGTTTTAAGTGTGCCAATATGTTTCTTCCATCTCTCTTACTTGGCAAAGCCCCGCAGCAAACATGCATGTTCACTACCTCAACAAGTTTCCCTTGGTGCCATACAAGCATATCCCCACTTCTAGTAGGCTTGTTCGGTACCCAAACGAGTTTGCTTGTACTTCCTTATACTTCTATTTTATTATTATATATCGCTCAAAAGATTTAAAATAATCTATACCTCTCATTGGAAACCTTTAGAGTGGAAGGAATCCAGGTGGTATGAGAGTATTTTAAATTTTCCAAGCACATAATTAATTATTTATTTAGGCCAAGGGTGACACCATCCACAATAATCGTAAATCTTATATATTTAATTCATAATAAATAATCTCAGACAATGAATAAAATGTCCTTCAAGTTAGTCATTCTATGGTTCTTAGACACACTCATTGAGGTTTTATAATAGTTGCCCACCATAGGAGGATTTTCAACAATGCCTTCTTAGAAACAATGAAAAACCCCCCTTGATTAACTCAATTGATGATCTTAGCAAAACAACATGAAAAGAGACCAACCAATCAATTATAGTCATTTCACAGAATAACGAGGTATTAAAAGTGGTTTGTACCTAACAAGACTGACTAGATATAAAGGACATATCTAAAAAATGAAAGCTGCTTGCAGTTTTATCGAGTTCATTAAAATAAAATAGTTGTTGATGAGACATAATAAATGCTCCTTTTCTATTTCTTTTGAACAAGAATTTTTTAATGCAATTTTTGTTTTGTGTTGGAGTTTATTTGAAAATGAATTCGGAATTTAGGCCTTACAATATTTAGCTATAACATCAACATCAGTTGGGGATAATGTCTTGCTTTCAAGACATTGAGAACAATAGACCAATTTCCTTATTGGGCATGGAGTCAAATTCTGAAATTTCTTCTAATTAGCCCCAAAACTTCTGGAAATTAAATATCTTCGAAACTTTATTCTCTAAAATTGTTTGCTTTATTTTAAAATTAAAATGTTGAGCTACAACTTCTGAAAACTAGAAATCAAATGCTCAAGTATTGAGTTGATTTATATACACAATCCTACTATAAAAAAAAATAAATATTTGTATTGTATATATTATAAAGGGAAGGGTTTTTATTTTTTAAAGTGGTTTTAAATATTATTTATATTGTTATATATAATATTTAAATGTCGCATTTATTTGTAAATATTTTTGAGATAATTTTTTTATAACTGTTCGGAAATTAGTTTTGAAACTAAGCAAGAATAGTTAATCTAGGAAAAGAAATAAAAGACCATCAAAGAGGAGCAATAAGGGTTCGAAGTATAGAAGTGGGGCCATAATGTAATGAATAAATTCTCTTAGAAATCAGTAAATAAAATTATTTTGATTATAATTCTTTGAGTAAGTTGTTATATTGATTTTCTTGTTATGTGTTTATCATTTCGCAATGTATATTTATTTTTCCGGAATAGGCATTTGAAGCAGCAATTTCTCTTAAGAACACTGTGGATTTACCTATGCAAATAATACTCACAATAGTTTAAGATACCTTAATGGGCACTTTACTTTTTCTAGAATTTATCCATAATTATTCTTTCCTTCATTACTATTTCTACAAGGTTAAAGCTCATATTCTTCGATGTCTGGGTTATTAAACCGTGTTCCTTCCTATTTTTCCTCCATCCATATATATGTAAAAACCTACAAATATAAGAGATATGGCCATCTTGATTGTAATTGATGGTTTCTGAATTAGAGCCATTCATTGCATTTTATCCAAGCTCAACTCCAACGAATCATTTAGAAGTTTTCACGAATCTTGTATATGCCTTGGGCACTAGTTCCCTTGTAGCCAGGAATTGTCTCTAGGAGACATCGTTAATTGGTGTCGTTTATGAGGATCAAAGTTGAAATATATTCCATGGATTTTTATAATAAAATCTTACCTAATTCTTAAGGGTGACAAGAATTAGATATTGACTGTAAATCCTCACCAACTATTTGCATATTTGAGCATTTGATTTTTAGAGTTTAAAATGGTTGTCCCTGAATTCTTGGCCAATAAGTTTGCTCCAATGTATTTCTTTTGTATTGCTAATTACCCTCATTATGTGCATACATTTCATGAGTGGAATGACTACGTTCCAATATTTAGTGGAAATGCAGTTGAAATTCTGGTTCAACATCTTAAAGACTTTCATGAATCAATGGAGAAACATGATATTGTTTATGAAGATGTGAAAATGAATTTTTTCATGTTTTATTTGGACTAGCAAGAAAGGGTTTGGTACAAAAATTTACCTCATTCAAGTATTTATTCTTTGAACTATTTTTGTGTAGCATTTACTTCATTTTATTGAAATTTATATTCACAAGAGTTTCTTTTTGAATATTATTTTGATTAGTATAATTTTCAAAAAAGTTGTAAAACTCATGATGAACCTATTGAAGAAAATGATCACTAAAAACTTCAAGAAATTGTGGTAAATGTTGATAATGTATTAAGCATTCAAGAGGACCATATCTAGGTTATCTGGGAAGAATATTTTGAATTCAAGAATCAATCTCTTTCGGGAGAAGATACTAGAAAATTGAAAGGAGAATTCTCTTTAGTACACCCACAAATAGAGGATTTGTTGAGCCTACTTAAAGAAAATCAAGAGAGCATGGAATCTTATGAAATCCCAGTCTTGTGGATCAGTTTCTAATATCCATTTTTATGCCTATTTTTATTTTTGTATTTCACGGATATGATATAAAGTATAGTACCCAAATGTACCCTCTTAGACCCAATTTACATTTTTCTCTTGTTATTATTTATGTTGCCAATTTAATCTTGGAATTGTCTATTCGAAATGCTAGGTGACATTGATCTAGACTACATATCTACATTATCCATATAGATATGGCAACACCAATAGTCAAAGGCTCCCACAAGAGCACATAGAAAAAAATCAGAGGGACCATAAAAATTCCACCTCCATCACCAATCTACATGGATACAACTTGCAACATAAAAAAAAAGCACCAAACTCACATGGTAGGACATCTATTTAGAACTCTCATAGAAGGACATCCCTCAAGACCAGGAATATTTCAAGGTGTATATCAACGTTAAGAGGTCTTGGCCATACAAAGTATCTACACACCCACCAGTTTTCCCATATGCATAAACTAAAGATTGGATATTACAAAACATTGAACAAGACTACTCACTTATTAGGAAGCATACATGTGAGGCATTTACTTCTTTCAATGCCACTAGCATCACCTCTTATTATAATCTAATGGAATGGGAAGAGTTTTTCAACACAAGGTGGCTCTAAGATTTCAAGGGGTCAACCAAAGATATTTTGAAGTCATTGTGGCAAGAACCATCTAAGTTGAGGGACAAGGAAAATTAGGTTTATAGGACATAGCACCTCATAAACGTATATCAATATATGATATCTATGATGAATAGATTGTATGGTAGGGAAGATATTGAAACTTTTCTAGGAGCATGGGTCCCTGTAACGTACTTAGTAGCCACCTAAGGGACTATATTGAACTAGGGAAGCATTTTGGCATTGTTCCTGAAGTCAAACATCCAAGCTTCAAAGAATCCCAAGACAAGCCATTTATTGGAGTTGATATGGAATCATACCTCATGGACGTAGTTTGTTCAAGATGTCAGTTTAAAGGGTGGAGTCTAATGTGGACCGAATAGACACCTAACCTCGTACACATTTATTATAAGAGATTTTGGGATCTAGGTTACAATAGCATGCATGGGACTACTTCTGAATCATTCATTGCTCCTCTGTATCAAATGATTTTTTGAGAATATGCTCCTTGCATGTCTAAGAGGCTAAAGAGATGCTCATTAAGATGGTGTATTGGTTTCCACTTGGAGAGGCTACATTTATCATATTATTGACATATATAAGCCTCAACATAATCTTCCTACACTCACAATAGACATAGTTCTGTTACAAGAAGCCTGCTATCAGTTAACTACAAGGTTCTCCAGGACATTAGCTAAAGGTAAGAAAAAACCATGACCTATATCCCCTTTGACCATTGGGGCATATACCCTGGAGAACATCAAGGAAGTTGAAGTAGAGGCTGAGGAGATGAAATATTATTTCTACTTTGTAGATTTGAGCCACTGTAGGTATGACCCAAAGAGAGTTTTAACATAACATTACAACAAGGTATGTTTCAATTTGTCCTATGCTATTACCAATGATAATCATGAAGACAAATTTAGAGAATGGTACAATTCCACCAGGGAAATAGGACCAATAAAAAACAATAAACTGAGGATGAAAAAGCAAATGATTCCCAAGAAAGTATAAGCTTGGAATGTAGAGCCACCCTACTAAAAATAAATAAAGAGTAGAAAAAGAGAGGTGGAAATCAAAATAAACATAAAAGAAGCCTTCAGGAAGACCCATTAGATGAGAAAGAAGAAAAATAAGATGAAGAAACCCTAGAATAAATGAATGTGTTAATTACTAGGAAGAAACAAGAGATAAGGACGAAAAGGGAAGAAGAGATCAAACAATCACAAGATGGAGGAGATTAGTAGGATGACTAACTTTAGAACCACCTATAGGAGGAAGAAAGAAGGAGGAAGGAGGAAGAATAAGAACAAATTAATAAAGAGGAAGAAGATTGGAAAGGACAATAAGTCAAATAGAGGTAAAATCAAGAAAAACAAGAAATAAGGAAGAAATAAGAAGAGGAGGAACTAAATAGAAATAAGGAAGAAGAGGACAAAGATAAGAAAACAATTTAAGAAGAAAAAAGGAGAAAAGCTGAAGAGGATAAGAAGAGGGTGGAGGAGGAGGAAATCAAGAGACTACATGAAGAGCTTAATAATAATGTTGAACAATATTGCACTAACAAGCAATAAGGAAACACAAAAAATGATTAGCAAGGACAAGGGTCTGAGATGCAAATTGATTTATCTCTATGGGACATTTCTCCTTCCACCCTAATGAGTGGTGAAATATTCTACTCAAATATTTAGGCATCCCAGGTGAGGAAGAAGAAGTATGCATATCACTAGATTGACCTTCAATCAAATCTAGTGTAATATTACATAAGAGAGAAGAAAATTCTATGCAAAGAACCTTGCCAAGCCTTTATCAGTGACTACGTAGAACGAGATTTTCCAAGACACTATAATGAACTCTTAACTGAACGGTTCTACTGGAAAGACATTTTTCACTACAACAAAGTTAAATGTGGGTAGGATAAATAGACAGGTTACTAAACTACAAGCCAAGTTACATTCTATTGAGCAAAGATTTTACTGTGGAAAAAAGGAGAACCAGGTTATGCTCCTTGTCTATTCAAGTGGAAAAGAGTTGCAGGCTTCCATTCAAGAGGAGGTAGTGACACTAGATGAAGCTATGATCTTATTCTGTGAGGAGATGATGAAGTTCCATAAGATTGTAGAAACATTTTTGACCATATAGGTAGAAACTAAAAAGAATCAACTATGGTTAAAAAAGCCATCATAACTATCAATAACATGTGTAGCTAGACTAATAGATATCTGAATGCAAATGGAACTATCCTCACAACGGATTGGATAACTTCTCAAAATGAGAATTTCTTAATCCACATTAAGATCCAATCATGAGAAAAATTGGCAAAGGACATGGATAGAGTATTGGCCTCATATAAGCATCTATAGAGTGGGATATGTTAGAGTCGATCTGGTCAGTCCTCCGCCAGAGATCAAAACTCTTTATGCATTTCATTTTTAGGAGTCCCACTCCATTCACCCAGCTACATTCTGCTAGGGGCATGCCATAATATGAAGGCAAAGGTCATGCTAGTCATTTCCCCTCGTGTCTGGCTCCTACTGGCTTAGGTCTCTTGTTAATGATCACTAAAGTCCATGACAGTCAAGGTCTGGTCCTTTAATGGACAAAAGTCATTTTCGATAATTAGGTCTAGGGATTAATAAATTTGGTCTTCAAACATGTCCAATAAAGCCATGCAGGCCAGAGTGAGGCCCTTACTAAGTTATGATTCAGAGTGTTTCATCGTCATGTTGATAGACTTCGACTCTTCTTCAAAACTCTGTTTTGAAGAAAAGTCAAACAGTGTCATTGGTGATAAAATTTTCAAAAAAGTCGTCAGTTGATTTCTTGAGGTGCAGTCATGGTTTCTGTGGCCAAATGCTCTGTCATGCAAGCCCTGAAAAGAGTGCCGAAAATTTCATCATTTGAGCTAAAATTTCAAAGAGAAAAGTGAAATTCAGTGTTGCTTTAAGTCAGTTTAAAAGTGTCAAAACATAACATTAGAAAAATGGGTTTTTGGAGAAGCAAAAATTTAACCCATGACTTCAAAGTATTTATATACAAGTTTCCACCAAAATCAAAGTCATTGTGCAAATCAAGTTCATAGGGAGACATTGCAAAGTGATTAGGAGAGCAAAGTGCGTGTTTAAGAGTAAGTTGGAGGGAGTTTCCAGGGCGCGGCGCACACAGAGCCACCCCAAAGTGTAAAATTTCAACGGGCGTGGCACATATAACAGGCGTGGTGCACTGGGTTTGGCACGCGACGCACACCCACAAAGGGCCGAAACCGTGCCAAATCGCCTCAAATTTCTTATGGAACCCCTCAAATTGACAGGTAGGCTCTATGTCATGGCTTGCTCATCAAAGTTTATAAATGATATGGTGGTTTATGGCTATGTTTAAATGCAACAAAACTCATAAAACCAACCACAAGAAAACACCAAAAGCCATTGTTGCTAGGGTTGCATAATTGCGGTATTGAGGCCAAGGTTCCATTTTCATCCCTCATTTTTTCCATTGCTTGCCATTTTTCCCTATCCTCCCTTTCTTATTCTTCCTATTATCCCTACCCTAAAACACTACAAAACCCTATCCCCTATCCCTCCGCTCTTTGGTCAACATAACACCCCAAAACCCTACCTTATCAAAACCCCAAAACCCTACCCTATCAAATACCCAACCACCCTACATATCCATAAACAAACTTCTCCCCATAACCCCTATTCCCATCATATTACTCCCTTCCTAATACTCACTTTTTTCATTGTTCCCCTTGGTGGCAGATATCACAAAAGCACCCAGCTTCACACCATCATCAAAGGGCAGCCTAAGTACAATACACACAACAGTCATGACATCAGAGCATTCATCAGAGTAAGAGATGGAGACAAAAAGTGATTCATCCTCAGAAGAACAGGCTCCCAGGAGACATCATGAGAGTGCAAAACATGTTAGGGATGAGCCAACTACCCTCACTGAATTGCAAGCATGCCCTCTTGCCATGTCATGTTTCCAGCATCTATCATGTTTTGAATTTTGTCAAAGGGTGGCTAATGTTAGAGTGCATCATGAGTTGGCCCGTATTTTTGTGCTTCACCTACATGGAGGTCAGTCTATCTTGGCTGGGATCACCTTCACATTAACACCCGAAACTATCTCAGTGGCAACAGGCATGCCAAATGTTGGAGAACAGTGGCATAAGAAAAAGAAGGTGGATAGGAAACACTATTAGCCTTACATTAAGGCCAGATTCTTGAGGTAGCTCACAAGAGTCTTTCCATTCATATATTTGAAAGATGAGTATGCTCCACTCATGAAATTGATCATGAAATACTTCAGCTGTGAGGGGAGGTTCTCTCGACTATATGCCTATCACATCAGGTTGCTCATGCACTTTACCAGGGTGCGGATGATGAACCTCCAATTTTTCATTTGCAAGAACATAGAGAGGATGAACACCTTCATGCAGCATAAGACCCCTCAACAGCAGCTTAACAACGTTTATCACTTTTCTCTTTTCTAGATTTTGGTCGATCATCAGTTGGGATTGCAAGGCATTGCTTGGGAGGACTTCATCTCCCATGACCTCTTCAACACTTCACAGGTACTATCAGAGGTAGAACATGAGATAGGTGGTCCTTATCATCAGTATGAGCACCATGAGACCACTACTATGCCAGTATTTGTTACATATCAGAGAGGCAGTAGGAACTTGTTTGCAGCAGCAAAGCGAGTGTTATCTCCACCCAGGGTGGAAGGGGGCTCGCTTCCAGCATCGACTACATAGGTACATGACAAGGGAAAGAGGCCCATGTATGAAGAGGGGCCATCAGGTGAATAGGAGGCCGACTTCATCCTCATTTAGGATGATGATGCAGATGTGGAGAGTGCCAGACTTAGGATGACCATTCAGGAGCAGAACACGGAGATCAAAGACTTTTCACTCAATTTGGAGAGGGCCAAATCGATCATCAGGTACTTAGAGCACAGGAACAAACAACTTGAGGACTAGCATGATATCATGGAGCTGCAAAGCATCCGTGAGAATCGACAAGTTTCCCAACAAAGGAGGATCGAGCTCACCACCTTGGAGCAAGAGATTAATAATGACCGTGAGTCCTAGCTAGAGCGGATCAACATCCACCTTGAGAGACTGCTGGAGAAGGCTGACAGAGACAAAACCATACTGAGGTGGATGGTTTATCATTATAGGGCATGGAACATGAGTGCAAAGGTTCAGATAAGGAGCTTGAAGGCAAAATTGAGCAAAGAAACAAAGAAGAAAAGGAGGCAAAAAGAGCAAGATCGACTTCTAATCTTGGATGAAGCCTCTCTGGCCCAGCATAGTGCCTCTTAGAGAACCTCTAGGCAAAATTTCAAAACATTTGGGGCAATTTTGATCACATGGTAATTTTTTGGTCACAACACAGGTTTTTTCTCCCTGTGCGCCGCACCACTGGGGTGGCGCTTAGGATTGGGATCTCCAAATTCGAAATGGATTGCATTTTTGGATTCACCATGAAAAATCAAAACTACTGGTGCTTGGAAAAGAAATTTGGGCATGATTTGAGTCTCCAGGAGGTCAAAAACACCCAACAAATGGCCTCTCTGCCCCTATTTTGACACACAGGAAGCAGTCTTGGGAGAATGAAGAATTGGAGGGGAAAATGAGCACCAAATTCAGAAATTCCACTTAGGTTGGAAAGTAGATAGGCCTGGATTTCCAACAAACACACTTGGTCACATTTTTAATTCCTACAGGTTCCTCAAAACAACCTCCAAAGTGGCATGGCGCATATAGGGAAAAAGGCCAAATTCACCTCCGTTTCGTGAAATTTTGATTCGCGACTTTCTCCAAGTGGGCTCGCTCATCTATACTTCACTTTTTCGGCACATGAGGAAAATTTTAAAACATTTTCACTCTAGATTGGCTTCTATCCAAGTGGAAAAGGAAGGAAAACAGTCACCCAAGCCATTTGTCATGTTTGTAATGCTGCACTTGTAGCTAATGGTTGGCTTTCCATCTCCATTTTGTAATGATTCGAGAAACTCCACAACCCTTGGTCGTTTTATCTCCTCACAGCACATTCTATATATTATATGCAAACTATTTGCAAAGGGTTGGTTGGCTTGTAATTTCTGGGAGACTGTGGGAATGAAACTATGTTTCTTCATTGTATATTTTGACAGAGGATTAATGAAAGGCAGTAGCTCTGTTTCATGAGATTCATGTGGTTGTGAATGTAGCAAATGTGTCTCTTCTGTTTCATATGTATTTCGTTATGTTTCATAGTTCATTTCATATTCATTTCAGTGAAATTTTCTAAGTTAGATAAGGTATAATTCGTTTTTATTGCTCTGCCTGTGGGAAAATTTCATGTTTAGTGTTCTTCTTCTGCTGAAAAGGATTCATGCGCTTATGCCCTTTTCACCCTCCTAAGCAATCTCTCCATTCTTCGTTATTTCAAACTAAATTGCTAGACTTTCCGCCTATCTTGCCTCACGAAGAAATCTATGCCTTTGTATTAAATTCTTTTTTCATTGTTGTCCGTTAGTCCCATACCATCCCAGAAACTCAGTCATTCATAAAAAATCGCTTTCTTGTATCCATATTCACTTACTAGCCTAAGAACAATATTTCGCTGTAGGTCATCTCAGACCATTTCGTTCACTTATTCACTGAGCGTGACTTGGAGAGAGCCCTCTCTTGTTTTGGTAGGGCTAGCTACCAGACTGAGCGTGGTTTGTGGTTACCCTGAATTTTTCCTTCCTTCAGCCTAAGGCAGATTTAGGTGCTAACAGGATAGAGTCTATGATCCTAGTGCACAAACTACCTCATATTGGATCAATCAGTGAAGTAAGGGGTGAAAAAGAAGTTCTCCAAGAAATTCAAGAATTTCTCAAACCCTCCAGACATGCTGCTACCATAGAAAAATTGTAGGTTAGAAAATAAATGATTACCCAGTATGTGGTGGAAACAATAAGAATATGTACCAAGTTAGCGACCTTGTCTACTCAAATTTAGGCTAAGAAGAATACTCTATTTCCAGACACCTTAGAGTGCCTTCACAGACATGGGAACGATCAGGAGGAGGTGATCAATATGAAAAAATAATACAAGATTTGGCACTCATATCCTATAAAGGAACTACATCAAGATCTTCCAAAGTTATCTATTGTTAGATTATTGGAGTAGAGCCATCTCTTTCATGTAGCATGTGCATAGTGGGATAGATACTAGAGTAGAGTAGAGTCTCATGGAGATGTGAAAGGTCATGATGTAGCTCAAGATTCACGAGTAGATAAAATGTCACCCCTCTTTCTATAAATATGTCCTCATGGGACACTATAAAGAAATTTTAGCTTTGGACTTATATCTTGTGCATATTGTTTGATAACTAAGAGATATTTTAGTGAATCTAAGAAGTAATTTCCTATTTCCACTCATGGATTTGATGGAGGTCTTATGTGATGGTGCCATGGATATTCTTATCATAGTGATTTAAATTTCCTTGAACTTTGGTGTATTGCTTCATTGTGTGTCTTCATGTGTTGTGGGATTCCTCTTATAATGAATGGATGGTATATGATGTGCTTAACTTATGCTTGTGTTGGTAAATTGCTTTATTGACATTAACATCGTATTATTGTATGAATGTACACTCACTTATGATTTTATATGGTTATTAATAATGAACCTATTCATAGTTGATAAAATTATCTTGATATATGTGTGTGGATCTTATTTGAATCTTTGTTAACATTGATTTTATTGAGGTTCATGCTTTGAAGTTATGTTGTTGCTATTTGTGGCATCTATTATATTAGATTTCCTTAGGTTACATACATGTGTTTGTTATGTTTAATTTGTTTAATTAGGTTGAAACTTATATTTCCTGAAGAAATTCTTAATGCTCAATGAGATGGCAGCCAAGCCCCCACACGAGATGCGACTCCTATACCAAATGATGTAGAGTCTGATTGGCACCGTACACTAGGGATATCCCCTAGCTATTAGCGGTACTTTCCAGCCCATCAACAATGTCTTAGGGGACCAATTATATAAGATATATGATTACATATCTAGCCCATTTTGTTTCTTCATATGAATTCTATCAAGAAATTGTGTTAGTTGGGGGCCAATTCTGTAAGCTGTATCCTTACAGAGATCCCACACTTTTTTTTCATATGAAGTCTCTAAATAAATTGTGCTAGTTAGCACAAATCAAAGGAATATAAAAGAATACCATTTTGGTTAACAATAATTATAATTACAATGATGATGATGATTACTATAAATAAAATATTTCAATCTCCATTTCAATGTCGTAAGGCATTCCCCTTTCAAAACAACTCCCCCAGTTGCTACTATGTATCAGTTTGCACCATTAGATCAAATACTAGAAGATTAAATTTTCTTATGTTGTCAGATTAATAGTTAATAATTAAGACAAAAAATAATAATTAGGGCCTGTAATGGGGGAACTCTGGGAAAGGAGGTGAACTGACCAAATAACTCACTAACCCCTATGAATCTCTCTTCCACCTTGCTATGAAATATGACCCTCTCATGTGCCTCTTTCTCTAAGAATGAAAACTACAGTGGTGGTCTCCTCTCCTTCCATGGCGAAGAAAGTTCTGTAGACCCATGATCATGCCCTTATAGGCCAAACTTGCAATCAACCAAGTACAACATATGAGCCTCCCTTTCACCTTCTTCCTAGCACGCCAATGGTACTGCTTTACGCTCCCAACTTGTGGCTAAACAATGTTGAAAAAATAGGGTTTGGGCTTATCCCTATGGATAAGATTTTGTTGTTGACAAGGAAGGGATATCGTTTTTCACTGGGTGCAATGATAGATGGATCAAGGGTGTTTAGGTTGACTAGTTTGGCAAATGGGTGGAGAATTGGACAACACTTACGGGGAATAATCTTGTGTATATTAGCATCACCTATAATATTGATACCATTCAATACCCCACTTTCAATAGAAAACTTGTTCCATATTCTCTAAAACCCAGGTAAAAAATTCTCAGAATTTCATCAATCTGTGGTGTTATTTGAAGTTAATCTTATTTTGCTAATTTTTTTTCCCCAAGTTGACACAAGATTCCCAAATATTCAATTAATCCTAATCTTTTTAACATGGACTCCATTGGACTACATTAATTATGGGGTAATTTTGTTTGACATTGTTTCCTCTAGACTACACCAATTATACAATTAGTAATCCCAGAAGTTTGGAAGCTGCAATGGAGATGACAACAAAATTCCTAAATGCATCAGTGAAGCCAATGTTAGTAGGTTGGCCAAAGATGAGGGTTTCTAAGGAAAAAAATGCATTTGTGGAATTAGTAGATGCATCGGGTTATCCCATGGTTATAATTCCCTCTACTAAGGGGAAGGTTACAAAGACTCAACCTCAGCTCGTAGGGACTTATTGGGGTGCAATAAGTACTTCATTCTGTGTTGAAATAGTTGAATCAACATATGCATATTTATTTGCAGGACGGATTCTCAATGTCTATAGTTCGGTGAGTTATTCACTACTATTGGAAAAGGAGAAAGTTGTAATGGTGCAACCTAACAAGGTGATTGTGGAAAATGGGCCTACTTTTGGGTGTCTTGTTATGAAATATTTATTAAAAGCCTTTGAAAAGAGGGTGAAGAAAAACCCAACATGTTTGGAAAATTATCACCCATTTTTGTACCTGGGGGTAGAGTGCACCAAATGAGCCCTTAAGGGTCAATGTGCTATTAAAACACATTCAGGTATGGCCTCGAAGGATCTGACCTAATTATGATTTAAAATCATTCATACATTTGTCTTTTAGTTGGAATTCTTCTTAGAAGACACATTTTCAATGATATTATTGATGATATTCACTGGTATAAAATGGTTGGTTACAAGGAATGCTCACAAATGAAATTGTTGTAATTTCTGAAACTCGTGACTCAGTTCAATTGCCAAAAGCTTAAATTTCCAAAAAAGTGTGGGTAAGTCAAACATAATTTATTTGTAAAGGACACTTGGTAATTTAGTATTCTTCTTGTTTCCAAGAGATGAAAACCTATTGGTTTTCAAGTATTATTTTTTCTAAATTATTTTTGTTATTTATGGTTGGAAAGTGTTGTCTATGAATAAAAGTTACAGTTTATTCTTTTGAGAAAAATATGAATCACGTAAGGAAATGTTAAGGTTCAAGGAGTGTTTCAACTAATATGGTGAGGAACTAAATTTCCTTTGGCTCATGTACACTAGTTTCTTTGCTATACATAGGAAATTTTGGTATTCATTGCAAATATACATTACTGTTAATGAATGAAAAAATATCATTAATTAAAAATCGAATATGATAGAGAGATGATTGTTCATGGATGAGTGACATACTCCAACGGTGCTCTATTTCTGTATATTTTAAATTTTTTGTCTCCCTATGCTAAATGTTTTTTTGGATCAATTGGCTCATTTGTAGGAGCAACGCTATGATATGATCAAACAATGCTAGACAAGCCTATAATTGTATACATTGGTGATGGAAGCTTCCATGTGCAAATGCAAGTATTTTTATTTCAAATTGTGAAATATTATTTTAATTAGTAACAATGAACGAGTACTAGTGTCTAATATTTGGAATATTGAATTCTTTTAAACTATGTATTTTATCCAAAAATTAGTGAGTTTTAATGTAAATTTATTCCTTCTTATTTCAACAGGCCACAATCTAGGAATTGTCTACCATGATTCAAAATGGGCATAATATTATCAATTTTTTGATTAATAATGGTGGGTACACTATAGAGGTCTAAATTCATGATTGACCATACAATGTCATAAATAATTAGAACTACACTGATATAGTAAATCTCATTGATAATGGTGAAGGGAAATGATGGAATGTCAAGGTATTTTTTTCTCTATGTTCATACAATGCCCAACTGTTTTAGAAGGGATTCTTCTTTCTTTTATGGATATGTTAATGATGTTACAAACCAGTATGTGAGCTGACGGGAAACTATATTTCATGCTAGGAACCTTTGAACCTTTGCAGTCTTTAATTTCACTAGTAGTTTGTGTTGCTCAGCCAATTGAGGGACTATTGAAACAAGAAGATAACTTGTGCCTATGGAAAGTTAGAATGATCTAAATCTATTGGTTTCTTTTGTTGATTCTTATCATGGGTATTTTTCGTTCCCACAAGTCCTACATGGTTTTTAGATTTCATATGACGGTAGAGCCTTTGAAAATATGGAATTTGGGCCGATTATTTCAAACATGACCTTTATCTGTTGTTTTTTTATTCTTATCATGGAAGTTTTCTCTTCTTGTCTACTCTTCATGGTTTGGTGCAAGACTTAGAATATGAAGTATGCACAATCAATCCTTTTTTGCTAAAATATCTAAAACATGATCATAATCTATTGGACCCTTTTGTTGATTCTTATAAATTTGTTGTGTGTCATTTAACAATAATACTACTTTCTGTGTAGGTTAAGATGAAAGAATAAATTGTAGAGGCTATTAAAACTTCCCTACGACCCAAAAATGATTGCTTATGATTCATTGAGTCATTGTATATGACGATGATACAAGAAAAGAATTGCTTGAGTGGGATCGAGGGTCTCGTCAGCAAATAACAGGCTGCAAAATCCTTAGTAGGGGGCTTTGAAAAGGCGAGTAATTAGAAACATTTTTTGCATCTCATATTTGAGATATCATTGTTTCTTTTGTAATCTTGTAGGGTCATATGTTCTAATCATCTTATATATCTGAAATTTCATCAGAGGTTGAGTTGTGGCCCTCGTAGGCACACATCGTACTACTACTTTCTATGTTTGGTTAGAATGTTTAGTGTCATACTGCAAAAGCAACCATAGCTTTTTTTTGCAATATGAATAAGATAACAAATATTTGTGGTTAGGGTTTTTATATCTAGAAGATATTTACTTTGTGTCCCTCTTTTAGTTACATAGATGACCAACAATACAACCAAGGGATATATTTAAAACTAATCTAATTAAAGAGATATTACTTTGGTACACTAATTTTGTGTCAAACTTAATATTAGAGAATGAGGATGTTCAATTTTCATTGAGCTATATAATTTATCCAATTAAACATCTGTCATAGTGGTTTTATATCAAATTTGATGTAAGAAATGTGGGTGTTTGATGGAAAATTTTTGTGAGTGGTTTGATGATTTTATTTATATTTTTTCACAATTTTAATGGTTTATAAGAATTATTCATTATTATACTTCACATGCATGGTATAATGCATTCAATTTTTCCTTTGACCTAGTATTACTTTGTTTTGACAAAAAAAATTACATCTTATCCATTGTTTAACGTTATGAATAGAATTTTGTTAGTTTTTATTAATATTTAAAATCATTTGTTTGTAATATGATTGGTTCAGTTCTTATGATGTAATTATTTTTTTGGTTACTCCTACCATAATTTTCCCTCATTGTGCTGCTACTGAAAAAAATCAAGAGCTTCTAGCTTATATATAAGACACATACAATAAAGAATTTTAATTTGTATAACTGCCAATGAAGATAAATATTTTAACAAAAATCCATGTGATTTTTAAAGGGGAAAGATTTTTAAGTTGTATAACCACTAATGAATATAAATATTTTAACACAAATCTATGTGATTTTTAAAGGGGAAAGATATATATTTAATACAAGACCGTAAACAAATTCACTCACTGCTACTGGAACATTGTGCATTGATTCAAAGGAGAAGAAAAACAATGATGTGAATTCAAAGGTATCAAACAAGTAATCTCTTGATGAGGATGATCTGTCCCCTCAAGGGAGTTTGGATGGAAATGATGAGGAAGATGATGATGATGATGATGGAGTCGAATGGAAAACTGATAAACAGAGATATGATTTCCTTGAAGTAGAAGGGATAACACAATTGAATCTATCAACAATGGTTCCGATTGAAATATTGGAGAAGCATAAGCACTCTCATGGGATGCCTACCTAATGGGTACTCCCAATTTAATGAGTAAAATATCATTTCCCATGTTCAAGGGAATAACACATATTGGAAATCCTTTGAATTGAGAATAATATGATAACTTTTGGAAGTGATGGCTATGGCCCATATAGCACAAAAGAGTCTAAAAATTCAAAAATTGATTAGATCCAGAAAATGCTAATGATTCAGAAATGCTTCTATAGTGATGAGACTGTTTTTCCTAAAATCAATTTTTTTCAGGAAGGAGAGACACCATGAATACTTGATTGTGTAGGTAAAATAGTTTAACAATCCACAAAATCTTGAATCTACCTTCTATAGCCTACATATTAGGTCATAAGCTGATCTGCAAACCCAAAAAATATTTTTATCTTTCCAAATTTTGATGAGGTACATTAAGATTATTTTTGGATCTTGTTATATTTTAATGAATGCTTAAATATTACAACACCTCAATAATAGTCATTTATGTTGATCCAAGTAATGGATTGATTCTTTTTGTTCAATATTTCTTTCCATGCATTGTTTTGAGGCTTGAAAACTTCTTGATATTGTTGTTTCAATGTGATTTAAAGATGTTTCATTTGTTTCCTATGTTGGCCTATGCTTGTGTTGTTTTTTAGGAAATTTTCCATTAACTGGGATCCAAGTCTAACATGAATGGAGCAACAAGGACATATATGATAAAATTGAAGACAACTTGAATTTGACTCTTCTCGGAATGTCAAATTATGTGAATTCAATTAGTCTCACTATTGTTCATTGATGTTACTATCTCCACTCTATAAATTTTATATTAAGAAAATCCTCAATAAAAAATACACTAATAAGACTATTATTGGAATTATTCCCTCAATTAAGGCAAGGTAACACTAAAACTTGTCAAGTGAAACTAGATTCTCATTGAAAACTACAAAGCTAGCACTCATTTCATTCATCTTTAAGGTGCTATAAGTGTGAATATATCTCTTCAGGAAATTATGAAATATCTGGATTTATTTCTAACACAATACTAATGAAGAACTAACCTATTGATACTCTGGATCTTATCTAGTAACAACAAATCTACACCACTCAACACTCTTATAATTCTTAATTTGATGAACACATAGATCACCGAATGATACACGTTCTGCATACTGTGAGAAACATGGCATTTTTCCATCTTGTCTTGGTCATCATACTATGATCTGTACATGTAAACAAATCAAAATTTCAAACACCTGCACTGTCCTTGTTGAAGAGGAGATTTGGAAGCATAATTTCTAGGCCTTTATATTGGTCCAACCACAAATGCAAAAAGGGAATGTGGGCACCCAAAATCAGAAAGAATCATTTATATGATGGCTGACAAAGCTTCCTCTTTAATTTGTATCACTTGTGGACCATTCACCCTATGCCCATGATGGATGAATATCGACTTGATATCCAGTGATAGAGGGTATTTGGTTTCCAAGAGGGAGAGGATAGATTTGACCACCAACAAAGATAGGATTGGAATCAAAGGTTGTTTTTCCTGCAACAAATTCATCATACATTATATCGAGGTATATTTTTTCTCATTTATTTGAAGTATATATCCTCCTTTCAACTTCAATAATTTCCCAAGTGAAGGAGGCATATTTATTTAGCACAAACAAGAAGGATTCAACACAAACTCCACCATGACATGGACCTTGAATTCCGTTTATGTCTTCTGGGTGTCTCTAAGGATGGACGTTCTCAACCATCAATAACTCTAGTAGAAACCAAGAAAACATATTGAAGTCTAATTAGGTTTCCAAGGGTTATGCTCTTATCATATAAGAAAGACCCAGTTGACTGCCATCCATAAAAAATCTCATAAATCGTTAATCATTTTGGGGAGAAATATCTAAAATCTAAACATCCAAATATAAATATTATATATGGTTGTGTGTATTAAGGACATCTCGAGTTTTACTACGGTGTCTAATTCTAATAAAAAATTTGATGAAATATTTGGAGAAACAACTTTCAAAACACATGGAAGGTTGGGGGTCATATGAAATAACACAAATTACCTTTATCTTAGATGTCAGGTCTCAGGGGTAAATGTTCTACCAGAATCACCCTGTGGATTTGCACCAATTTCATCCCTTTTTGAGTCAATTTGTTTGGCTAGGTTTAGCCACAAATGGAGTGTACCCCTAGTGGATAGTGTAATCCACTGCATACCTTACAAGTGAACCCAAGTCCATGCCTTTTCTATTAATGCTATTCTAGTGGGTCAGACCATAAAATGAATGGAACTCTTTTACATAGCTCAATCCGATGTCTCACATAGTGCTGAATGGAAGCTCCTCCCCATAAAACATTAGTGCATTGTTTCCAAATTGTTGATGCTTTTATATCCTAAAGTTGCCTCAAGATTTTCCATTTTTCCTCATATAAAACATTTATTTTTTTCTAAACTTTGCAGACATATAACCTTGGAAATTAAGCGACTAAGTGGGGGAGAAGATGCATAAAACTATGTGAATGTCTAAAATTTAGAGGGTGTATTGAATGAAATCAAGTATCTCTATTTTTTACTTCTATCTCATAGTAGGACATTTTTTAATAGATTCCATGGTTATGCATATGACATAGGCATATATATTTGGTTCTAGATACTGTTTATTGGGTATAGACTATAATGTGGGGTATGGTAGACCATCTTTGTGTTGATATGATATCAATTATTAATGTAGAATGTGAGCTCCACTAAGCCATACCTTGGTTCCATCTTGTGTATTGAATCCAAAAAACTAAAAAATGCACAATTTACATCATATGGGAAAACATACCATGTTTCCAAGAATGATGGAAAGCACAGTGAACAATGTAAACTTTTAAACAGGAACTATAATCTCAAAACGGGAACTCTGGCTAAAAAATCCCGAAAAAACATCAAAAACAGTGCTAAAAACAAAAAGTGTTGATACTGGAATAACACCTTTTTTTCTTAGGTAAATTTTCAACATGTTTTAAAAATGGCGGTGAAAACCAATTTTTTGCGCAAAACTATCCAAAAAAACACCCTCAAAATGAAAAGCGTTAATGCTAGGAGAACATTTTTTTTTCAAAAGAAAATTTTCAACATTTCAAAATAATGGTGTAAAATATTTTATCATGACCCCGAAAAACATTAAATTTTAAAAAATAATGAAAACATAAAATAAAATAAA
>APFE030263090.1:601-67394 GCA_000404065.3 Pinus taeda | reverse complement strand
AAGCGAGCGAGGCACCAGCGAGATCGAGGGTTCACCTTTCTCTTGGATGGCTAGAGGCACATGCATGGTATCAGTGGACTACTCTTTTGAGTAGATCTTATTATTTGTGTTCTTCCCATGTTTCGGGGACGAAACATGCTAAGGGGGGTGGAATGTTATATAACTAGGGGGGGTAATATGGGGTACCGAGGGAGGTACCCAAGGTAATAATGTAATAATGGGATGGGCCATAGTAATAAATAAGGTGGTTAACCCATGTCATGTAAGGGACCACAATTAGTTAATAATAATGTAATGGGCCCATGGTATTAGTTGATGGTATGAGGGAACCATGGTAATGACCCATGGTATTGTATGTATGAGGCCTATATAGAGGCTAAAGACTCCACATGGAGAGATATGAAAGGAAATAGTCTTGTATGAACAAGCATATGGCTTGTGGAGTATTCTCCTTCCTTAAGGAGTGAATGTATGGTGTTGCCCTGCCATAAGGGTTTTGATCAATAAAGCATTTCTATCTATTCAAATCTTGTTCTTTCTTGGGTTTATTTATATTTTCATATATTTCTGGGTCAGATATACAACATTGAGGAGGGCTAAAAAGGGTTGCATTAAACAAAGGGGGAGATTTAGATGAAGAACAAAGAAAAGTAAGATAGATTGAAATAAGAAGAGAAACAACAAAGTGAATTCAAAGGCGTCAAAGAAGAAATCTTCTGATGAGGATGACCAATCTCGTTGAGTGATATAGGAAGACCATGACAAGGAAGATGATGATGCTGATGATGATGGAGTGGAATGGCAGACTAACACCTCTGTTTATGTAGACTGTGATATTTTTTGTGCATATGCATTATGGTTTCAATTTACTATTTTTTTATTTTTATTTTTCCATTTTGTTTTGTACGCTTTGGCAATGTTTAAAATTGTTGAATTGGTTTTGTATCTTAAGCACATCTTTGATTTTTGCTCCAGATTTTGAAGGTAACACTTTCAGTGTCAATCTTACTCTTTCAAATGCTACTACTTTCAGTGTCAATCCTACTCTTTCCAACGCTACTCCCTTACAACATTTCCCTTGCAACATTTGGTGCAATTTCTAGTAAATTGACTACCTTAACCACGAAGCTATTAGTTATAGATAGGGATCAAATTTATTGAGGTGTAAATCTCTTTTAAATATTGTATATTAATTCTCTATTAAAAATTGAATAAATTTCAGATCTATTCTTATTAAGTAACTTTTGTTTTCCAATTACTTATTCTTTTTAGACATTGAAATAATATATCATAGTTTTTAAACACGCATTATAATAGAATAAGTTAATATAAAATAATTTAGTTAATATATAATATATATATAATTATTTATTTTTTGGATATTGAAATAATTTATCATGACTAATATTATTTATTTATTTATTTTTTCAATAAATTTTATATTAAGATTATTTTGGTAATATGAATATTTAAATAATTTTCGAGGTGGTATTAAAATACTTTTACCATAATTATACATTTTCTTCAAAGTGCAAAAATATATTTTTTTTTACTTTAATTAAATAATTCGTTTCTACAATTTTATTTATCTCTTTTAAAGTTCATATAAAAATGTTAGTTTATAAGGACATTGAAACATATTTTTTATGGTTGTAATATGAACAACTAGTTAAACAAACACATAATAAGAGTGGGATTATTGATCTTTTAAAATGATTTTAATTAAAACTAACTAAGTATATTTCATTTTTTATTACTATAATATATATTGTTTCTTCATTTAGAAAATATTTTATTCACATTTTATTTTAAATTAAACATATGGACATTTCCCTAAAAAGCCATAATATAGATAGATATATTTATATATATATATATATATATAAGAATAATTTTAGTTTATTTAAATGAAAACATGTCACTTTAAAGTTGAGAAGAGAAAGGATTGCGCTCTCTCATGCATATAGAATTATTGCAATTTCATTTGATTTGTGCATTGTTCAAAATCAAGGAATTCTTGTAATTATTTAACATATAGAGTTTAATATATATATATATATATATATATATATATGATTTAAATTTAGGTGGGGAAAGTAAAAAAACATTTTACCCAACCATAAGGTAACCACAATTGATACACACGAGATAACAAAATTGACACACACATACAAGTTAACACAAATTCATCTCAAATTAAAATTTATTAAGGTCTACATAGACCAATTCTTTTAAGATACAAATATTTTTTTCAATTTTACACTTTAACAAATTTGATCCTTCAAATTTTATATTATAGCATTAGATATTTTATTTTAACTGATTAATAATTTAAATATAAAAATTAAATACCAAAAGAAAAAATGTTAAAAATATATATATAAACCATTTATTTAAAATGAATATATTTTAAATTCTTTCTTTGTTTATAAAATAGAGATAATATCTTAAAGAAAACAAAAATAAAATAAATTTGTAACATAATTCTTTCTTTATACTATACAATAAAGATAATATCTAATAAACAAAACAAAATTAAAATAAATCTCTAACATAACTAGTCTGAACAAGCTCATGTTTTTTTTTTAAAGTTAAGTTAAGAGTTATATTACTTTTAGAAAAAATGGGCATACATTAGAGTCGTTGCAGGTGGGCCCAACTGAAACCCAAACCATTTGCAAATTGTTCATTCATTGCTATTCTATACTCTAGGATGTGGAGAATCTTACTAGACCTAATTACAGACATAGTTATATAATAAGGGGAAAAACACAGTATGATGGAGCTACCCAAGGTATCTCCGTTGACTTGACGACCTAGGTTTGCAGCAGCCAAACCCTTTCTAAACCAGTAAAGCATGCAAATAAGAAACCATAGGGTAATATTTACAAAAATGAGACAAAAGTGGTTGGGCATGGCACTTAACTTTTTGGAAAACTAATCTTCCCTGATGGGAATAGGATCGGCAAGCAACCGTCTTGCTTCAAAACCTTCCTCCTATAGGAGGGACGGGTTTTGGAAGGTAACTCCATCATGCACGTTCCACTGACCAATGCTTTTTGTGACCTGCTCATTCTAAGGAGACTCCTTGGCGTGACTAAAAATTTTCTGGTGTTGCACTTTTTCAAAAAACACCATGAATTTTGCATCCAGCATGTTGATACTCATGCTGAGGAGACTACTTGGTGCAACTAAAAAATTTCTGGTGTTGCACTTTTTCAACAAACACCATGAATTTTGCATCCTGTTGGAATGGTAATTTCAACTGCAGCGTTGTCGGAAGGTGACAGTTGAACAGTGACCAAGTTTATTACAGAAAATAGTCATTGGAGTTTCCTGCGATGCGATCCCATTGCATATCGCACATTCTCTTGTCACCCTTCGCTGTGTCCCTGTGTTGTCTGCGATGTGATCGCAGATCGTAGATTGCAAGTTTCGCCCTGCTTGCGTTAAGCCTCTGCCCCTGTTTTTGCAATGCGATATTATCGCACATCGCATGTCGTCGCTTCTCACCTTGTCTCATCCTGCCGATATTATTCTGCGATGCGATCTCGCCGCTCATCTGTTGATCTGACGACCCATATTTGTTCCCGTCAAATGCACGCCACCGCCATACTGCATTTATGCACTTAAACTGTTTTGTGTTCCCAAGGAAGAAAGAATGCTTTGCGCCATAACTTCTCACCAATAGCATTAAAGAAGAAGCATGGCCGAGAAGGAAAGAACCAACCTCGTGCCGGCCGCAACATTTATCAGTTATGGGTTTCCACACAACCGACTCAAGAATTACAGCAGAGACTCTGTCAGAGAGTTAATGTGGTTGATGGATTGTTATGACCCCTAATGCACTATATATGTGCAGACACAACAGTGTAGATAAGAGTTAGAGCAAAGAAGATAGATAAGAGGAAACGCACAGCAGTGCAGAGAAAATTCCTTTTGTTGTGGAACTGAAGCGTTCCTGTTGTAATCCCTCTATTCATAAGAAGACCCATTTTGTAACAGTTTTTTTTTAATACAAGTTTTTTAATTGCGTGTTAAAGATCCTGTGTTTGAAACAAAGCATCGTTCTCTGTTTTGTTCTGCTCTGTGTTTGGTTTTGGAATTTTACCAGAAAAAATTTTCAACAAGTGGTATTAGAGCTGGTCTAGGCACTCAATGAGTCAAAAACAGAGTTTGTTTTTTCACTGTAGGAGTTGTAAGAAGCTTATTGAGCAGATTTTCTTTAGCAGAGAAAGTTTTTTCTTGTTTTAAATTATACAGTAAGTATCTCTTCTTCACTTATACAGGTTAAGATGGAAGATGCTGGAACTGGTTTGACAAATTCCCAACTGCCACAGTTTAATGGGAAAAATCACAGTTATTGGTCCATAACAATGAAAGCATTATTTGCTTCTCAAGGAATATGGGAGCTGGTTGAAACTGGGTATGTTGAACCTGCAGATGCAACAACATTGGCTGTTTTGACAGTAGCAAAAAGAGACCAATTGAAGAGTGACAGGAAGAAGGATGCCAAAGCCCTCTTTTTTCTCTTCCAATCAGTACATGAAAGTGTTTTTCCATGGATTGCAGCAGTAACAAAATCCAAGGAGGCATGTGATATTCTCAAAACTGCCTATGAAGGCATGGAGAAGGTGAAGACTGCAAAGTTGCAGATGTTAAGGAGAGACTTTGAAACACATACCATGAAGGAATCTGATACAATAGATTCATTCTTCACTCACGTTATTGGGTTGATAACCGAGATAAGATCTCATGGTGAGATTCTTAAAGAAAGAAGGATTGTAGAGAAGATCTTGAGAAGTTTACCCTCAAGGTTTGAAGCTATTGTGGTAGCAATAGAAGAAAAAAAGGATCTCTCACAGTTCACGATAGATGAACTGAGTGCTTCTCTTATGTCTCATAAACACAGACTGAGTAAAGGAACATATTCCTCTTTTGAGCAAGCATTCAAGACTCAAATGTCTTTTAGTCAAGGAAAAGATCGAGGCAGAGCAAATAACAGAGGTCATGGAAGAAGCCAAAACAAAGGCAGAAATAATCCTGTAAGCACAAGCGAAAGGCGCTGCAATCAGAACCAAGATGAAGGTTCAAGCAAACAACAAGCTCATGGACAAAGGTATGACAAATCCGAAGTCCAATGTCATTATTGTAAGAAATATGGGCACTACGCCAATGAATGTAGGAAAAAACAAAATGACATGAATAGTAGGCAGAATGCTAATTTTGCAAATGAAGAAGATAAGAATCTAAAGAATGTGTTGTTAACATGTAACATTGCACAAGACAAACAAGAAGATTTTTGGTTCTTAGACTCAGGTTGTAGTAATCACATGACTGGAAATATTGAAATGTTTGCCAATTTGGATGAAAATGTGAAATTTGAGGTAACAACAGGAACTGATAGTAAGATATCAGTCAAGGGTAAGGGCAGAGTCAGTATCCGAGCAAGAAATGGAGAACAGATGATTGTGCCAGAGGTATACTATGTACCTGGTCTGAAATGTAATCTCTTGAGCATTGGACAACTCATTGACAAAGGTTACAATGTGTTCTTCAAAGATGATATGTGTACAATCAGAGACATACCTCCAAGTAAGAAGATCATTGCACAGGTGCAGATGACCAGCAATAGAGTGTTTCCTCTCAAACTCAGGGAAGATTTGAAGGAAGGAAGAACTATTGCAGCCGTAACACAAGATGTCTTTCAGGAACAAGTGAAAGATGAGAATTGGTTGTGGAAATTGAGATTTGGACATATCAATTTCGGAGGCTTGAATCTGTTGCAAAGAAAGGGAATGGTAAAGGGATTGCCATTGATAGAGAAACCGGACAGCCTTTGTGAAGGCTGCATCTTGGGCAAGCAACACAAAGAAAGCTTTCCAGCATGAAAGAGTATAAGGGCAAAAGCACCCTTGGAAATTGTTCACTCTAATGTGTGTGGACCGATGCAAATACCATCATTTGGCGGAAATAAATATGTTTTAACTTTCATTGATGATTACACTAGAAAGACATGAGTGTATATGCTAAAACAGAATTGTGAAGTGTTTGAGAAATTCCGCCACTTCAAAACTCTTGTTGAGAAGCAGTGTGGGAATTATATCAAAGTTCTCAGAATAGATAGAGGAGGAGAGTACATCTCCAAAGACTTTCTACGTTTTTGCAGAGAGAATGGCATACAAAAGTAGTTCACCGCGAGGTATACACCTCAGCAAAACGGTGTTGCCGAAAGGAAGAATAGGACCATTCTTGACATGGTCAGAAGTATGTTGAAGGCAAAACACTTGCCGCATGAGTATTGGGAAGAAGCTGTCACTTGCACAGTTTACATCTTGAGAAGATGCCCAACTAAAGATGTCATGAACAAAATACTGGAAGAAGCATGGAGTGGTCAAAAGCAAACTGTCACTCACATGAGAGTATTCGGTTGTGTAGCATATGCACATGTACTGGATCGGCTAAGGAAGAAGCTTGACAGTAAGGGGGAGAAGTGTGTCATTATTGGCTATTGTGATGAGTCAAAAGCATACAAACTCTATAATCCATCCACCAAGAAATTGATAGTCAGCAGAGATGTGTAGTTCATTGAAGATGAAGTTTGGGATGGAAGCTTAGAGAAGACAGTGAATGTGAAGACAATTGAGTCTCACGAAGAAGAAGAGGAAGGGACAGCAGCAAATAATCCTTCCTTGGTGACTCCTCCTCCACCACAGTAAGTGCAACAAACCACACCACAAGCTGAAATTCGAACAGCCTTGAGAAGTCAAGGAAGTGCTTCTTCAAGCATACCACAAGGATCAGAAATACCCTCAAGTTTGGATGGAACTCCAAGCACACCAAGAAGACCAAGATTCAGAAATCTGAATGAGATTTATGAACAAGGAGAGGTAAGTAACAATACCGGTCTGAATTCATTATTCGCTTTGTATTGTCATGTTGATGACCCTGTTCATTTTGAAGATGTTGTAAATGAAGATAAATAGATTGAAGCAATGAATGAAGAAATTGGTGCAATTGAGAAGAGTAAAACATGGGAGTTAGTGGACCTCCCTGAAGGAAAAGATGCCATTGGAGTTAAGTGGGTCTATAAGACCAAAAGCAATGTTGAAGGCAAGATTGACAGGCACAAAGCAAGGCTTGTTATGAAAGGCTACAAGCAGCAACAAGGCAAAGACTATGATGAAACCTTTGCACCAGTAGCAAAGATGGAAACAGTCAGAATAGTGTTGTCTATTGCAGCACAACACAAATGGAAGATTTATCAGATGGATGTTAAATCCACATTCCTGAATGGAGTGTTAAAAGAAGAGGTTTATGTTGAACAACCTCCAGGCTATGAAGTTGAAGGGCATGAGCATAAAGTCTGGAAACTGAAGAAGGCTCTTTATGGCTGAAACAAGCTCCAAGAGCATGGTACAGCAGAATAGATGTTTATCTGATTGAGAATGGGTTTGATAAGTGTGATGGTGAACCCACACTCTACATAAAGGAGAATGATGGTATTTTATATGTAGATGATTTGATTTTTACTAGCAATGATGCTTCTCTCATTGTTGATTTCAAAGCAATCATGAAAAGTGAATTTGAAATAACTGACTTGGGCTTCTTAAGATATTTTCTTGGAATTGAAGTAGACCAAAGTGAAAATGGTGTTTTCATTTCTCAAGTTAAATATGTAGAAGCAGTGTTGAAGAGATTTAACATGCAGAACAGCAAGGAAGCTATGACTCCAACTGTAATGGGGTTGAAATTGACCAAAGAAGAGAACAGCAAGGATTTTGATCCAAAATTATACAAGAGCATAGTTGGCAGCCTCATGTACTTGACTGCAACTAGGGTGGACATTATGCACGCTGTGAGTTTAATCTCCAGATTTATGGAAAGACCGAAAGAGACTCATTGGCATGCAGCCAAGAGGATTCTAAGGTATGTGAATGGAACAAAGGGGTTTGGTATTTTATACTCCTCTTCTGAAAGTTTCATGTTGACAGGTTACACTGATAGTGATTGGGCTAGAAGTGTTGATGATAGGAAAAGCACATTGGGATATGTGTTTCATATGGGATCAGGAGCCATCTCATGGGCTTCCAAGAAGCAACTAGTTGTGTCTTTGTGAACAACAGAGGCAGAGTATGTGGCAGCAACAACATCAGCATGCCAAGCAGTGTGGCTGAGAAGAGTTCTCAGAGATTTGTGTCATGAACAAGAAAAGGGCACAACCATTTACTTTGACAATAGCTCAACAATAGAATTGTCTAAAAACTCTATTTTTCATAAAAGGACAAAGCACATAGACACCAAATTTCACTTCATACGTGAATTGGTAAACAATGGTGAGATTGTTTTGCAGCATTGCAGAACAGAGGATCAGTTAGCCAACATTTTGACAAAACCATTAGGTAAGAAAAGTTTTGACCATTTCAGGAAATGCCTGGGTACGACTGATAACCCAGCAGTTGAAATAAAAGGGAAGTGTTGGAATGGTAATTTCAACTGCAGTGTTGCCGGAAACTGACAGTTGAACATCGACCAAGTTTATTACAAAAAACAGCCATTGGAGTTTCCTACGATGCGATCCCATCGCATATCGCACATTCTCTTGTCACCCTTCGCTGTGTCCCTGTGTTGTCTGCGATGCGATATTTGTGATGCGATCGCAGATCGCAAGTTTCGCCCTTCGTGCGTTAAGCCTCTGCCCCTGTTTTTGCGATGTGATATTATCGCACATCGCATGTCGCCGCTTCTCACCTCGTCTCATCCTCTCAATAATATTCTGTGATGCGATCCCGCCGCTCATCTATTGATTCAACGACCCATATTTGTTCTCGTCAAATGCACGCCACTGTCATACTGCATTTACGCACTTAACCTGTTTTGTGTTTCCAAGGAAGAAAGAATGCTTTGCGCCATAACTGCTCAACAATAGCATTAAAGAAGAAGCATGGTCGAGAAGGAAAGAACCAACCTCGAGCCAGCCGCAGCATTTATCAGTTATGGGTTTCCACACAACCGACTCAAGAATTACAGCAGAGACTCTGTGAGAGAGTTAAAGTGGTTGATGGACTGTTATGACCCCTAATGCACTATATATGTGTAGACACAACAGTGTAGATAAGCATTAGAGCAAAGAAGATAAATAAGAGGAAACGCACAACAGTGCAGAGAAAATTCCTTTTGTTATGGAACTGAAGCGTTCCTGTTGTAATCCCTCTATTAAGAGAAAGACCCATTTTATAACAATTTTTTTTTAATACATGTTTTTTAATTGTGTGTTAAAGATCTTGTGTTTGAAACAGAGCATCGTTCTCTGTTCTGTTCTTCCCTATGTTTGCTTTTGGAATTTTACCAGAAAAAATTTCCAACACATCCAGCAAATTGATTTTATCCTGGAGTGTCTTTTTGGCCTTTTTGTGTTTTATCCTCCAGCGTCTTTTTGTCCTTTTTGTTATCCTACATGGCCAGATCCAACAGGATTTTCATACTCCAAGCTAGCTTAATAGTCGGACTGTAGAGATTTTCCTGAGCTCTGTTAAGCCCAGGGCGTGGAATCCACTGAAATTGGGCGTCTACCTCTTCAAAGCTGGTGTTTTGCCAAATTTTCGTAATCATCTCCTCGGGTTGTTCAATATTTTCTCTAGTTTCCAGCAAAATTGAGCTATGGAAGTTAAGACTGGCCTGGCGGACAGCAGTCTTTGCTATGGTTTAGGGGCACATGTCAGCTTGTATCCATTGATCAATGTTGCGACCTCTGCTCTTGTGGCTAGAAGAAGATGCCGTGGAGGATTAAGGGATATGGGCCATCAAGAAGACGCAGAGAATGTGAAAAAAACACGTGTCAAGAAGCGGGTGGGGGATTGTGGCAGGAAACTGACGGAATGAGAAAAAGGCAGCAAAACAAAAGGAAAGAGAGAGAGCCGAGAATAGAAACAGGTTTTGGAGACTCAAGCCGACATTGAGGAATGAGCTAAGTTCCATGTCCTACCATGGATAATTATGGAAACATCAAAGCAATTTCCCATCACGCGTACAACAAGATTGTTGCTTGCATTCGAGTGATTCATGTTATAGTTGGATGGATGGGGGGTCTGGCTGCGCCAGTGGTTCCTTGAGCAGGTCATGCTTCCTTTGTTCAAGAGTTCATTAAGAGCTCTAAGAGCAAGGGTGTGTGCGAGGGATATTAGAGAATCTCCTTCAATGTTCATGGCCTTTAACATCATGGGAATTGCTGCTGAATGGAGCAAGGGTGGATCCGGTCCGGGTGGGTAATATTCTTCCTGTATTTTCGATTGATATCCTCACAATCATGACACAATAGGAGCATAGGATGTCGTTGCCATTTGTCCCTTCATTGGCGAGACTGTCAACAAGAGAGTTTGCTTTTCGTTAACAACTTGAAAGTGGAAACCAACTAATCCGCGATGTGTTATCGTATACATTGAAGGGTCTTGGAAATGCACCAGGTGGTGGTCACCTTGCTAATCGGAGGTTCGTGCTAGACCTTCCGGGAAGCAGGATTGCCACTGTTGAGTCTCCTTCTATGATCAATAGAAGGAAGCTCCAGGAGTTTGCAATGTCGAGGCCATGTTCTAAGGCTAGCAACTTTCTTGCGTTATTCGTGTTAAATCCCAATTTTCCATAGTATATCCAAATTATATCCCCTCATGGTTCTTGAAAACCCCGCTGAAGCCTACTTGGCCTGGGTTTCCTCACGAGGGCCAGGAAGAACAAGCTCATGTTACTGATGTTTATATTTGAGATATATAACTGTAAATAGTTTTTTATTGACTACGTGTCAAGCGTTGTTAATACCTTGGTTCTGGTTATGTAGTATCCCATTGCCAGAATTTCAAACGTCGTCAGTCTCTTCTTTCATAACGTAGGTACACATATCCTGCTGAGTACTGAATGTTCCCAACTTAACACGAATGTTGTCCAACGAAAGAAAGCAATCCACGCTCCCTCAATATCCAGCACTCCATTTGACATCACTCTAAATCCTCTGAAAAAAAAACTTTGCTAAAAGGATTTTCTCTCACTACACTTCCACACGGTAGTGATGTATCTGAGGCTGGACACAATCTCATTGAGAACCAAGAGACAAAATTTAAGACTAACTACTGCCTTCCTAAATTACAATAAGAATTATTTTATGGAGCTTGTATTATTATATTTTTGAATTAATTTTGCTGGAATTTGGATAGTTAAGTCCTATAATTTGTATAATTCACATTTATAAAAGATTTTTTTTGGGCACTAAATTTATATATACACGTCAAAGGAAATTTAAATAACTAATTTGGTTTGAATTTCTATAAATAAGCTGTCTAATTTGTATAATTTAAATATTTCAAATTTGTATAATTTAAATATTTCAAATTTGTTTTAGAGTGCTGAAATTTATTTATATAATTTTAAAAAAATTAAATAACCAGAAAAACACAGTTTTGCCCGATTAAAATATTCTTAAATATACAATATATCAATATATTATCAAATTTCAATGAAAAATTTATAATATAAAACAATTAAACCATACTTTAGAATTTATCATCAAGTATATTCACATTCTATTTATGAGTTTTTTAAAGTAAGAGAATCATAAAGGAGTCAAAATAAGAGTTTCTACAAAGTCCAACTAAGAAGTTGTAAGATGTCTAAATAGCGTTTTTTTTATTAGTTTAAGATAAAGATATTATTGAATATATTTTTATTAGTTTAAGATAAAGATAATTTTGAATATTGTTTCACTAGAGACATCATTGTTCTTTGTGTAGACATTACAACTCAAGAAAATGGAAAGTATATTCCTTTTATATTAAAATTTATCTTCATATTGTCCATAGAAGTTAAAGTTATCTTTTAATAGAGATCCTTGTAATCTTTTGTCTTCTACAAGGCTAGATAAAATATTTATTGAGTAGCTAGATAAAAGATGTTTATAAGATTTTTTTCAAAAGAAAACTCAAAAACTACATTTCATATCAATATCTACTATCAATGAAGAATTTGATATTTTGTAGTGACAATCACATTCCGTGCAATTAATAGTGTGAAACACAAATATGCATCCAAACAGTTAGGGAAGATTCTAAATGCCTCAAAGAGCCATGTACTACACATGTTGAGTTTATTTGTTTGGAGGGAAGCTTCTTTCATTTCTCATGTCTTTTTAAATCTATGAACAAAATATCATTAAGTTATATCTTTATATACATTATATAAAATAAACAAAATTGATTATGTTCAATCATGGAAAGCTTCCCTCCTTTATTTTCCTACAATGAAATAAGAGATTGCATGAGTTTTTGGTGGGTATTAACCACTACTAAGTTTGCACATTTACACTTAATAGTACCACTAACTTCATTTAACTGTATCTATTTCCATCTTGTTCGTATTCATTTTTTACTCAAATACTCTTAAATTATGGTGGGTAGTAACTAATGAAAAATCATTGCACAAAAAATCAAAAATCATGGCATAGATATTGCAACTATGGCAAAAAATTATGGTGAAATGACAGAGTTATCCACATGGTACAATGGCTACAAGAAGACGTTAGATATTACAACTACATCCAAATTTTATTGCAAAATAATATGAGACACTTATCCACATGACACGAAGTCTGCTATAAGTCCTTGAAAGTTACGGTCCAAGCAAATGTTTGACAAAATATCATTTTTCAATAATATGAAAAATAAACATTTGTTGCCAATGAGGTGTACCATAGAGGGTGATGGGTTGTACTGTACTGTTAAGTCACTCCTTGATGTTGAGGTGACAGGTTCAAAAATTAGTGGGAAAAAATCCACTCACGTTAATAGCTCTTGTGGCCCAGGTTGGATGGATACTTAGATGCCCTCGAGTCGCTACTTAGATGCCGTCAAGTTTCCCTTTCTCAAGCCACATGTCACACTTGATATAATATCTAATTAACTTAGACCACTTTGGAAAGGAAATCATATTTGTTTTCTACAGTTAAACAATGTAACTTGCATTGGTCAATGCTAAATTGATAATGATCAAGAAGAAAATTGAATCCTTGGCTGGAACTAATAACCAGCATAGATTCATCTTAAATAGGGATCTAACATTAGCCAAGAAAGATCAATGTAAATTGATTTATGAATCAACATTATTTAAATATTTTGTATAGTTATTTAATTTCTTTTTATTTTTAAAATTTGTAAACTTTTTATTTGAGTGGAGATGAGAAAAATTTCAACTTTAATCATGGTTACTTATCATATTGAATGTAAGATGAACCTCTTGACTCAATAACTATTATAAATATATATATTTATGATAAGAAATTTTAATTTTAATTTAAAATAAATTTTTTTGATAAATTTTTTTTTTTATCAAAATTTAATTAAAATAATTTTAAATAATAGGAAATTAAATTTATCTTATATATTTATAATGGTTTCACAAACTTTATTATGGAAGATCTTTATATTTGAAAGCTTCCTTAAAATGAAGAGACACATTTAAAAGATTTCTCCAAACTTATAAAAGTCAATTAAAAAAAGTGTGGTCGGAGAAAATTTATATTACTTTGTTGTTATAACACTTTATTAATATCAATTTTCATATTTTTAGACAGATAATATTTAATATTTGTTTAATTTTTTATAAATAAAAAATATTAATATATATAAATAAGAAATATATTATAAATATATCTTATTATTAAATTAAAATAATAATATAGATTCATATACTGGTTCCTCTTTAATTATGTAAATTTTCAATGAATTAAAACAATTAACAAAAAAATTGATCACATATACCCATTTCTTTACTTTCAGTTTTCCCTAAGTCTTGACATATAATTTAGTTACAGTTATATATATAAATAAATAAGGAGACGGCTATTTATATTAGATTAAAGTCTTATTTGCATGGCCAGCTTTATCTACATTCAACATTAATAGCTTCAAAATTCCAGTGGAGCTTTAGTTTAACTTTCCTATTGCTGTGGGCCTTCAGCTTTACAATATTATACTGAAAATGTCACAATTTTTTTTCAAATTTACATAGCATACTAAATTATTTACTAATTTCCCAAAACAACCAGGGTCTGACTTGTCCACCGTGTTGCCTACTTGCTGTTTGTTGTTCCTTCATTTCTTGCCGCTCCTGCATTGATCATATCCTTCAAAGACAAGGTGGGTTCCAGGGAGTCCTGACTTTTTTCATCCACCATGCTCAAGCCGGTCTCCTCTGTCGGGTCCTCGGAAGAAAACACTGTCTCCATGCGGAAAAGCCGACGTTCCTTTCTTGCGTGCATCCATTCCAGTTTGTGGTCAACCAGCTTGTTATGGTCATCCCTCTCCTTTTCTGGAAATACGTTCTCCTTCCCAGCGCTTCATACATTCCCATAATTTTTTTAAGGAAATTTCCCATTGCATCTTTTGTAATTCTAGGTGGAGTTGCTGCTCTCCATTGTTGGTAGAGACCAGTTCTCCATAGAAGAATTCCTGCTAAATGGCGCACAAAATCCCCGGGGAATGTCTTGGCTTCCCCAGTTTATCGGCTTCCACTCTTCTTCGGATCCTTTTTCCTTCATTTCAAGCATTAAATTCTCCATCTCCTGAATGGTCCGAGTATGATCTCTTTACCTGGAAGCGATCCACACAGAGAGGGTATACATCATGGTATTAATTTGACTCAGCTCAACTGGCTGCGAATCCCACATTTCCAGCAGGATGGTATGCCTCTGTGTATTTAAGTCTGGTCGTCCTCCTTCGTAGTAACAGCAGTTGGGAAGACCATCGTACATATATTGCAATGTGGGTGGGATTTTCCTGGTTTCCATCTGTCCTTTCCGTGCCTCCTTTGTGGGATTGTGTGCTTCCAACTCTCGTTTGTTGTTAATCTCATTACTTCCACTGTCCTTGGGATCGATTCGTTCGATCTCCAATAATTTTCCATATATTGATGTTATTTACAGGATTGGCGCTGACAGATCGCATACCATCAACCATAATTACTCCTTGTTCTATTTCCAACAGTGAAGGCATCCATTGCTTTGGATATTTGTCTTATTTCCAACAGTGAATGTTCCATTGCTGTGAATATTTCTCTTATTACCAGCAGTGAATCCTCCATTACTTTGGATATTAATTCCTTTTTTCTTTGGTAATGTCGAAACCTTTCCACTTGTTGTTTGTTCCCAATCCTAGATGTCACGCCCTGAGGAATCGGGCGCTCCGCGCACGGGCGGGTGACCCACACGATGGGCGGGCAAGCCTCCACCGGACGAAACGTGCACGACCCGGTGGCGACTTTGCGTAGCAAAGGCCGACCCGCCAAAAGAAACAGACATGACGGTTCAGCTACACGGGCGTCGGCATAATAACAAGAAAGGGCGCTTGTATGGTGTTATACATTAAAATATAATACATGAAACGGAGCTTATATCATATGGGGTTGAATACACATAATATATGTGTGAGGAAATTGATATAATATAAGGAATATATATATACGTGGGGTTTTCATGTAAAAGAGGAGTCGGCTTTAATGTAAATGACCCTTGAAACATGGAAGGCAGGAGCGTATATATATGGGATGAGAGGAGGCTCATTCCATCATCGATTTTCGCTTGAAGACATAACATCTTCGTTCTATTGATTCTTCGCATGGGAGATAGAATGAAGTGCGAAGGTTTCATATGAAATGCGCATTAGCTTATGTGTAGGAGGGAACGTGAGGTTCGCATATTTCAGACTTGTGGGAAACAGATTCGGTTGAGGAAGATTGGGTACACGGTGGACTGCAGTTTCGGTGGACGTCTTGGTGGCCCGGTTGGGACCCGTTCACAAACGGAAGGTGCATGACCGGGGTATGTTGTATGAATACTAAAGTGCTGGCTCGGTTAAAAGGGAGTTAAACGCGCAGTTTGGCAGAGGAAAGTCGCATGAGGTTGCGCACTGTTTTGTAAGTCGGTCTTGGTAACGGGGGTGCCTGAACGAGACCGCAGATTGAATAGAGGCCGCGAGTCTGTTATAAGCTTGAGTTGGTTGTGGACCGGGAGAATTCGGGTAGACCGCGGACTGACGGTCTGTTATAGTGTTTGGTCGAAGGCCTGTTGTGAGCGTTGGTCGTAGATCTGTCATGAAATTGACCGCGAACCTGTTATAACGCTTTGGTCGTAAGACTGTTGGGAACGCTTGATCGTGGGACTGTTATATCTTGGCCACGGCCTGTTGTAAAAGTCGTGCAGCCGAAGGGCGCACGATATTGTAAACAAATTTGGCAGTTTATGATAAAAAGTCGAGGGCGTAACTTGGTTGGGAGTTGCTCCTCCCGTAACACTCGTGTTGATGTTTTGGTATTGCATAGCATGAAGTTTATGTTGCGGTCTTGTTAATTGGATTATAAGTAAATGTGATATATAATTGGGATAATTATATTGCTCTTCATTTATAAGTTATAATCTAGTTATGTTTTAAAAGATACACTAATTCGGTAAGAGGAATTAAGTGTTGGTAACGGAAGGCGTAGTCCACATACGCTTGAACCCGACGTAAGGTGGTGCCGCACCCTCCAATAAACGAAAAAAAATATTGGGGGCGTGACAGATGGTATCAGAGCTCGGTTGGAGAGCTGGTTGAGGAAAGGTTGCTGGTGAAGACTTGGACAAGGTGCCGTGAAGTTGAAGCTAGTGAGCGGACTGCTCGTGGATGGTTGACAGGTGAAGATGGAGAACAATCAAGATCTTGTAACCTTGAAAATTTATGGCAGGGAGGTTCAAGCGTTGGCAAAATCGGAAGGCCCATATAACATTATATCGGCCCGGCTTGTGGAAGAGACAGGACTGGTGTCTACCATGGATAAATGGGAGATAGTCTCGTGGAACATGGTAGTGGGTACAATACAAGATGCGTCCGTACAGATGGAAGGTCGCAGAGGACTGTTGGACTTCGTGGTGATAAATACCGAAGGCATTGATGTAATGCTTGGAAGGGAAGGACTTCTTCAGCTCAACCAGGTAATAGATGAGGTTGCAGGTCCGGAAGAAGAAGTCGTATTGACCGAAGATGTTGGGGACTTAACTGTCATGGAGGTCAGACTTGAAGATAATCGAGACGAGCCCGAATCATGCAACTCTGGGACATGGACAAATGGAGACATTCATTTGGAGAAACCATGCGATGATGAGGAGATGAAGGAGGCCGAACTTGAATTTAATCAAGTTGAGACAGGGACACACAGTTTAGCAACATGGACGAACACTTACATAGAAGAACAACATGATGATGGAAGCTCGATGGAGGCAAAACTTGAAGACGCTCAAGTTGAACCAGGATCGGGCTGCTTACCGACATGGATGGGTGATGACACTCACATAGAAGAACAAGACATGTCAAGCTTGGGAGAAGGCGGAAGGAAGCTCTTGCTTACCTTATACAGGTTGAGACGGCTGGAAAAGGAGAGACCCCGCATCCGTGAAGAGCTTGCAGTCTTGGAGAAGAACGTTGAAGATGAACTTCTTCAAATTTGTTGGGCAATGGAGCAAGATCAGGTTGCATATTGCATGACCGAAGATGTTGTAGACGTGACGGTGGCCCAAGGTAGACTTGAACTTGATCAAGTTGGACCACGTTCGGGTGGGTTACATACATGTATAGATGAAGGTGCTCCCGTGGAGAGACTTCATGGCAATAACACAAGTATTTCACATGGACATTCGATGGATGGGTTGGGTGCAGGGAGTGGCAAAGTCAGTTTGCCAATGCCAGAAGACATCTTACCGTGGAGATGCATGGGGGAACCTTGTATGGAGAAGCAAGATTTGACGACGATTGCAGAACTTGGTGGGGTTACTTGTGACCTTAGGATGATAGGTACAAGGGCTCGGGACAAGGGTGGAACGTAATGATCGTTGCAGATGATTGAGTCATGCTTTAGCCATATGGCTAAGTGCCCGGCATGACTCGTGGACAGTTGAAGAGGGCACAGGCTTGATAATGAAATCGAAGATGGCAGCCTTATGCAGCAACTTATTGTAGGTACACTTGTGGAGATGTCACTTATTGACACTCGATGAGGTGTAACCAGGCATGGATGTTGAGCAGATGGACTTTCTTTGTGACATGGAGATTCCATACATGGTGGACTTGGAGATCTGAGATATTGGGGAGCCGAGGTTGTTGCACAATGCCGACCTTGATGTAGTATGGGATGCATACTTCCGAAACGTGCACAAGATCATGGATTGGAAGGGCGACTTGATGTGGAGGATTGAAGAGGACACGATGGGATGGAATGTTGTCGGGATGACAACGGAATAGGGTGGGGTAGGATGTCACGACCTGAGGAATCGGGCGCTCCGCGCACGGATGGGCGACCCACACGATGGGCGGGCCAGCCTCCACCCGACGAAACGTGCACGACCCGACACACAAAACAGCATTACCGGTGAGGCGAAGGCAACACACGGGACGAACAACAAGTTTGAGTGACGACGGAGGCGGCATTCAAACGAACGACATCAACAAGCGGACGGACCAAAAGGTTATAATCTTTTAACGTGGGCGGCTTTGCGTAGCAAAGGCCGACCCGCCAAAAGAAACAGACATGACGGTTCAGCTACATGGGCGTCGGTGTAATAAAAAGAAAGGGCACTTGTATGGTGTTATACATTAAAATATAACACATGAAACGGAGCTTATATTATATGGGGTTGAATACACATAATATATGTGTGAGGAAATTGATATAATATAAGGAATATATATATACGTGGGGCTTTCATGTAAAAGAGGAGTCGGCTTTAATGTAAACGACCCTTGAAACATGGAAGGGAGGAGCGTATATATATGGGATGAGAGGAGGCTCATTCCATCATCGATCTTCGCTTGAAGACATAACATCTTCGCTCTATTGATTCTTCGCATGGGAGATAGAATGAAGTGCGAAGGTTCCACATGAATTGCGCATTAGCTTATGCGTAGGAGGGAACGGGAGGGTCGCATATTTCAGACTTGTGGGAAATAGATTCGGTCGAGGAAGATTGGGTACACGGTGGACTGCAGTTTCGGTGAACGTCTTGGTGGCCCGGTTGGGACCCGTTCACAAACGGAAGGTGCATGACCGGGATATGTTGTATGAATACTGAAGTGCTGGCTCGGTTAAAAGAGAGTTGAACGCGCAGTTTGGTAGAGGAAAGTCGCATGAGGTTGCGCATTGTTTTGTAAGTCGGTCTTGGTAACGGGGGTGCCTGAACGAGACCGCAGATTGAATAGAGGCCGCGAGTTTGTTATAAGCTCGAGTTGGTTGTGGACCAGGAGAATTCAGGTAGACCGTGGACTGTCGAAATTGATATTGGCCGACGGTCTGTTATAGTGTTTGGTCGAAGGCCTGTTGTGAGTGTTGGTCGTAGGTCTGTCGTGAAATTGACCGCGAACCTGTTATAATGCTTTGGTCGTAAGACTGTTGGGAACGCTTGATCGTGGGACTGTTATATCTTGGCTACGGCCTGTTGTAAAAATCGTGCAGCCGAAGGGCGCACGATATTGTAAACAAATTTGGCAGTTTATGATAAAATGTCGAGGGCGTAACTTGGTTGGGAGTTGCCCCTCCCGTAACACTCGTGTTGATGTTTTGGTATTGCATAGCATGAAGTTTATGTTGCGGTCTTGTTAATTGGATTATAAGTAAATGTGATATATAATTGGGATAATTATATTGTTGTTCATTTATAAGTTATAATTTGGTTATGTTTTAAAAGATACACTAATTCGGTAGGAGGAATTAAGTGTTGGTAATGGAAGGCGTAGTCCACATACGCTCGAACCCGGCGTAAAGTGTTGCCGCACCCTCCAATAAACGAAAAAAAATATTGGGGGCGTGACACTAGACCTCGGGCGAAATTGTATTCCTTTCATTCTTTGAGGAAGTGAATTACCCTGAGACAAATTTATTTTAAGCTAAAAAAAAATAATGATGTAGAGAGAATTCTTCAAAATTCCTCTTTAAGCAATTGAGGGAAGGCATCCATTGCTTTGGATATTTGTCTTATTACCAAGAGTGAATGTTCCATTGCTATGAATATTTGTCTTATTACCAGCAGTGAATCCTCATTGCTTTGGATGTTAATTCCTTTTTCTTTGGTAAGATCGAAACCTTTCCACTTGGTGTTTGTTCCCAATACTAGACCTCGGGCGAAATTGTATTCTTTTCTTCTTTGAGGCAATGAATTACCGTGTGACAGATATATTTTGAGCTAAAAGAAATAATGTAGAGAGAGTTCTTCAAAATTCCTCTTTGAACAATTGAGGGAAGGCATCCATTGCTTTGGATATTTTTCTTATTACAAAGAGTGAATGTTCCATTGCTGTGAATATTTCTCTTATTACCAGCAGTGAATCCTCCATTGCTTTGGATATTAATTCCTTTTTCTTTGGTAAGGTCGAAACCTTTCCACTTGTTGTTTGTTCTCAATCCGAGACCTCGGGCGAAATTGTATTCCTTTTATTCTTTGAGGCGATGAATTACCCCGGGACAGATATATTTTAAGCTCAAAAAAAAAAATGACGCAGAAAGAATTCTTCAAAATTCCTCAGATATATTTAAACCTAAAAAAAATAATGATGTAGAGAGAATTCTTCAAAATTCATCTTTGAGCAATTGAGGGAAGGCATCCATTGGTTTGGATATTTGTCTGATTACCAACAGTGAATGTTCCATTGCTATGAATATTTGTCTTATTACCAGCAGTAATCCTCCATTGCTTTGGATATTAATTCCTTTTTCTTTGATAAGGTCGAAACCTTTCCACTTGTTGTTTGTTCCCAACACTAGACCTCGGGCGAATGAGTTACCGTGTGACAAATATATTTTAAGCTAAAAGAAAATAATGATGCAGAGGGAGTTCTTCAAAATTCCTCTTTGAACAATTGAGGGGAGGAATCCATTGCTTTGGATATTTGTCTTATTACCAAGAGTGAATGTTGCATTGCTTTGAATATTTGTCTTATTACCAGTAGTGAATCTTCCATTGCTTTGGATAGTAATTCCTTTTTCTTTTGTAAGGTGACTTGGTGTTTCTTCGCAGTCCTAGACCTCGGGCGAGATTGTATTCCTTGAGGCAATGAATTAGCCGGCGACAGATATATTTTAAGCTAAAAAAAATAATGATGTAGAGAGTTTTATTCAAAATTCCTCTTTGAACAATTGTGGGAAGGCATCCATTGCTTTGGATATTTGTCTTATTACCAAGACTGAATTTCCAATTGCTTTGAATATTTATCTTATTACCAAGAGCGAATCCTGCATTTCTTTGGATATTAATTCCTTTTTCTTCAGTAAGGTCGAAACCTTTCCACTTGTTGTTTGTTCCCCATCGTAGACCTCGGGCGAAATTGCATTCCTTTTATTATTTGAGGAAATGAATTACCCTGTGACAGATATATTTTAAGTGAAAAAAGAAACTTATTTTTTTTTCTTATCATTTATAACTGGTTTTCTAATAAATTTTGTTATTTATATTTTATTTATTTATTTTTCCCTATCAGTTATAACTTGTATTTTTTTTTATTTTGTTATTTATGTTTTTTATAATTTGTTTCCTTTAATTTTTTCTTAATATCTTATTTTCTATTCAAATCTTTGTTATTTATGTATTTTTTAATTTTGTTTCCTTTAAATTTTTCTAATATCTTATTTTCTATTTAATCAACATTTTCTTGTGATAACATTTTGTTATCCAATAAATAAATATATATAATCATTAAACATAAAATAATAATTGTAAATCCTGACATTAATAACTATAAATCTTAACATTCTACGTTACAAGAAATGGAACGGGAGCCTCAGTTAAAAAAACGTATAGAAAACAGAACGTTTCGTACGGCCGTTTCCGTTTCTCAGTCCATTAAACGAGTTTCTCCAGAAACTAATGGTCTCTATACCGAAATGAATGGTTTTTTGAGAAACGTGATTCTGTTTCTCTTTAAACGACTTCATTTCCCCACCTCTTGGATTGATTCTATTTTTAACACTGGTGTTTGTTGTTATGCCTCTTAATCATAACTCTAATTATAATCCTTCGGTCATGCTTTTATTATTGGCTGTAATTGTATAGGAGAGAAGAAGAATTTCTATTTTTTGTAAAGAAAAGATAGAAGAAGAAGTTACGTTAAAAAAAATTCTGCATTGAGCGATATATTCCACACCAGCCGTCTAAGAGAGCTGCAAGAAGAAAGTACAAAGCAGTTAACGCCCAAGAAACTTATAAGATGAAGTAAGAAAAAACATCTCTATACGAAAAAGCAAGCAGACATACAATACCTTATTCCTGTAATAGGCCGTGATTCGAACTCTGGTGCGATTCCCAACCATAAGGCCGAATAAATCTCAAAACAGAAGCCGAATTCATCATGGAACAGACCCGAGAATCTTTTTCCAAAGCACACTGTAGAAAGACACTGTACAAAGAGACATGGCGAGACAGAAGCACAAATGTGTTACAGAGTAGAGCAAGGGCGGCAGGGTCATTGAGCGAAACGCCAGGATGAAAGAATGAATTCCCTAAACCGTTCGAACCCTAATTCTCTTCACCTTTGGATCGATTTTGGGAGATCTCCATCGTTCGATCTTGGAGCCACGTGATCACAATAAAGTGGAAGGTTGTCAGTGAACCACGTGGAGAGAGCCGTGACCCTTCTTGCAGATGAAACGCTGAATTCCCTAAGCCTTTCCAACCCTAATTCTCTTCACCTTTGGATCGACTTTGGGAAATCTCCATCGTACGATCTTCGAGCCACGTGATCACGGTAAAGTGGTAGGCCGTCAATGAACCACGTGGAGATAGCCGTGACCCGTTTTCAAGATCAAACGCAGAATTCCGTAAACCTTTCGAACCCTAATTCTCTTCACCTTTGGATCGACTTTGGGAGACCTCCATCGTTCGATCTTCGAGCCACGTGATCACAGTAAAGTGGAAGGCTGTCAATGAACCACGTGGAGATAGCCCTAACCCGTTTTGCAGATCAAACGCAGAATTCCCTAAACCTTTCGAACCCTAATTCTATTCACCTCTGGATCGATTTTGGGAGATCTCCATCGTTCGATCTTCGAGCCACGTGATCACAGTAAAGTGGAAGGCTATCAATGAACCACGTGGAGATATCCGTGACCCGTTTTGCAGATCAAACGCGTAATTCACTAAACCTTTCGAACCCTAATTCTCTTCTCCTTTGGATCGACTTTGGGAGACCTCCATCTTTCGATCTTTGAGCCACGTGATCACAGTAAAGTGGAAGGCTGTGAATTAACCACGTGGAGATAGCCGTGACCCGTTTTGCAGATCAAACGCAGAATTCCCTAAACCTTTCGAACCCTAATTCTCTTCACCTTTGGATCCACTTTGGGAGATCTGCATCATTCGATCTTCGAGCCACGTGATCACAGTAAAGTGGAACCACGTGGAGATAGCCGTGACCCTTTTTGCAGATCAAACGCGTATTACAGGATAAAAATCTAAGTTAAATTCCAAACTAATATAAATGGGCATACGCTATATATAGAGATTTTGCCAAATATCAAAGAACTTGGAATAGTATGCATGCATGGTGGTGATAAATTTTTAGAGTAACAATGTATTATCATACCCATTGCAGCAAGTTACGCCTCACGCCCAAAGCCTTACTGCGAGGACTGCGTTTCCATTAGGAATTAAACAGTTTGGAAATTATTAACATTAATATTGCCCAAATTTTGAGTGAATCAAAGTAAATTGCATAAAGGTTGGTGAAAATTGTAATAAAGTATAGGGATAGATAAGACCCAAATTGAATAATGATAGTTTTCGGATTGGTAAATTTGTGGATCTACTTTTGCTCTGTATCAGCAGAGGAAATATTAAACACTTTTCCTTCACTCATTTACAATGGCTAAGGCTAAATGTAATTGTTACAATTTCAGTTTGATAAATAATGAACATTAATTTTGTATACTTTTTTTTATATTTTTCGTATATTTCTTGGTTTTTCCTTTTACCTAATTTTTTGAATGCGAAATAACTCTGTTTCTAGTCCCGTTATCGTTTCTCATTTAGTTTCCAGTTTCTCGTTCCTGGTAACATAGATTTAAAAAACTAACAGTAGCAAACAAATTGACTCATAAGGTGTAACCATATTTTTCCCTATTCTAATATTACGAAAACAAGGATAAAAGAAAGAAAAACTTTGTAGCACTGCAGGTAATATAGATAAAAATATTTGCTTCAAATGAGAATTTATATAGAACGATCGGATGCGCAGGTACCATGTTTTAGCAGAGAGAATGTGTCTTTGGCTATTTATGCCTCTGTCCCGTCCGTAAGAGGTCATGTTAGTAAACACTAACACTGACAGAGGTAACAAATGCTAACGAACCTGCGAAGAAAGGGGAGTTTCTCAGGTGTCGAGCCCATTAACTTAATGGTCAAATGACGGAGGACGCAATATGCTGCAATTCACTTCTTGCATGCGCGAGAGAAATGCAAATATACCACAGAAGTGTAAAGAAGCGAATTTTGCTTCTCTCATAATTCGACCTTTGGGTTGTCAGGAACTCCATGAACTACAGCCTGAAAAACTCCCCGCTCCTCGCAGACTCATTTCTGTTCAATTGTAACTACTTCTTCCTGATTTCTTGCAGTTTTTATCGTTAGTGTTGTTGAATACATTGCAGGCTATTTTAGCTTGCAGAAAATAGCTTCATCTTAATTACAAGCTCCTTTTCAGGACCAGATGAGAGTGCCGCTAACCAGTGCCATTCAATGTCGAGGGGTTGATTATCGACAGGACTGAAAGCAAATAATGGCCGCAAATTGGAAAAGAGAGTGAAATGGCATCGATTTATAAGAACAGGGATGGTATATGTCGAAAAGGTCTCAAAGCAAAAGGATCTGCGTCTCTGATGGGCAAGAAAAACATTAACAATTATCTTATGGTGTGATGATGCAGGATTCCGATTTTGATTTGATGCGGAAAAGTTTAACTATTTACTAGAGAAGCACCATTCATTGTTCAAATTTCCTTTTTAAGCTTTCTGTCTATATAAAATATATCGCTTTATGTTATTGTGGCATTTATCAGACATTTAGCGGATTAGATCTCTCAGAATACATATACATATTTATATCTCTATTTATTAAATAAAAAAAAATAAAGTGCATCTTTTTTTCTTAAAAGTGAATATAAAAAATTCAATACCTCCTTTTAATATTCATAATTATGAAAGGATTATAAACCCATTAACAAAAATTTATAATAAGATTAATTTTGTTTTATAATGCTTTTAATTTAATTAAAAAAAAATTACACATCACCCTTTAAAGACAATGATAAATTTTTCCTTTACAATTAAACACTTTATCAAAAAACAAATAATACATCAAAATGATTCAAATCACAGTTAAACATATTTCCATTCCTAACATAATTAATATATTTTTATTCTAGTATAACCATAATAAACATTTTATTTTAAAAATATTTCTTTACACAACCTTTTTTTCAATTCAATGCATTAGATATCTTTGCAATGATTAAAATGACTGTAACAGATTGGTAGATTTGAATCATCTGAAGGTCCAATAACTTTGAGCCTAAAATCACGCGAATCTACTATCAGATTATGATGGCATCATCACATATAAAATGAATGAAGAAAGAGATAATAAGGAATCCAATAAGGGGTTTTCAGTAAATTATCTGGAAGTTGTTGGGAAATTGTGTATTGCTATATTTTCATATTCTTTACCAAAAAATTGTTTAGGTTGATGTTAAGGTTACCTCTTAGAGATGTAAGTAGCCACCGTACCAGGCAAACTTCCCAAAGTAAAAAGATAATGAGGAATCCAAAGAAGGATTTTGATAACAGTATTTGTAAGTTGATGGGAAATTATATATAAATTCTTTTCTCATATTCTTAACAAAATCAAGTTTAGGTTGAAGATATGGTTACTTCTTATAGATGTAAGCAGTGACATCTTGTGAGCAGCGATCGTACAAATCAAGCTTGAATAAGGCGAATCTTAAGCACTACTCATAAAGTTTCTATAAAGTATTGAAGTGATAGATATTTTATATTAACTTTACAAGTAAACAGATGAAATATGTTACTTAATATTCATGCATGGAGTATAAAAAGGTCGCTTCAATATTAGTGCATGTGAGTAACGCGTGCCTCCTTCTATAATAATGTTGTTCGGCGTCGTTCGACAATCTTCACATGAAATATTCAGTGAGAGATTCTGTGCAAACGAACGGTAACGACAAACGCAAACTCTGACTAGACATTTTAGGCGTATTTATTTAAGAACACCGGGTATTGTATTAACGTTACGTAGAAATGCAACTTCTATAACACTATTCAGGTAGAGAATATATATATATATATATATATATATATATATATTTTATATGCCTTTAATAAATATCTTATCATTTTTATTATCTATTCACACTTTTTACTGGTTCATTGAAAACTCATCAACTTCTTTGTGAAATAAATTTGAAAGGAATTGCAATTTATGAAGATCCCTGTAACTTAAGAAAGCGTAGCTTTAAGAAGATAATAATGATAATTTCTATATAATATTATAAATGTCAACTAAATATTGAATAAGTTAATATAGGAAAAAAAATTAATTCTGTATATGTTTTTTTAGAAAAAAATAATATTGAGATGAAACATAGTCAAGGCCTCTACGGCTAATTGATTGATCCAGTGAACCTTTGTTGTGCATTTCACCAAAATCGGGGGTCCCGCATTTGGGGTCTCCTCTCCCCACAAAGCTATCCACATAGAGCTATCCTTGTACTATGCTATTTACTAAAATCGATGGGCTAAAGGAAGATTAAGTTCAATGGGCTGAAGTTCAACTCATTGTACATACCTTCACACATTCTACATACTTTCACACATTATTGCAATTGCAATTTAAATTTTCTTTAGTCGATGTAGGGCTTTTTAATAAAAGGCTTATGATGTCCAAAGTTTTTGTGTTAGACACTTTTCATTTTAGCGAATTCTTTGGTTAAATATAAATTTATTGTAGTTAAGTAGGAATTTTAAATACTTTGGTTAAATATAAATTTATTGTAGTCAAAGTAGCACCTTTAAAGAAAAGGTTTATAACATCCTTATTTAAAGTCATTAGAAAGACTTCTAAATTTTAAAGTCATCGCAGGTCTGACATAGGCATGCCAATTTAATTGACTAAAGGTTGTGTAGAGTGTGGAGAAAATTTTGGACAACGAAAGGAAACAACTCTCCACATAAATCTCTTCACATAGTAAAAGATTTTCACACTACACCTTCCCACATGCTTCCTTTGCACAACCACTTCTGCATAGACATCCTTCAGACACTGTCATCCGCACAATCACCTACACACAATCTTTTCTGCACAACCTCTCATGCACACACTTTCTTTGGTAAAGCTATCCATACAAAGCATCTAGTTAGCATGATGTCCTTAGTTTGGGTTGACAATGGGGCATGGATAATATGGTAGTGGAAAATAAGAGACATCTTAGCACAAGTAGCTATGATACATAACATTATTTGGATAGGCTAAAATGGGGATGCTCTTACTGTAAGTATTGAGACTATAACTCTTCTAAAAGAGAAGCTTGATGCTTCAAATGTTGATTCCGTTTAACTATATTAATTAATAGTTTAATGTTATTGTTTATGGATGACCCTCAACTACACATTACTATACTTTTTAATTAGTTTAATTGCAATAGTCTAAAACATAATAAAAATTGAATCATTGTACAAAAAATTGATGTACACAAGTCGACACAGTGAGCTGAATTTCTATTGAACTTCCACACAATGCCAATGTGGATACAAAGGACTATTGTGTAGGGGCCACCAATCGAAACACAACTTTGGAATATCAAGTTGAAGTCAAAATCTTAAATATTTAAATATTTAAGGCTTGGAGAGCTCCTAAAACAATGATTTTGTTTTAGATTCATAAATTCAAGCACTTTCCATATTGAATGTTGCGAATTCTCATAGTAAATGCGACAAATTACCAGACTAAACGCAAATACAAATAGCATTTCATCCTTCAAATGCAATAGCATTACTATACTACTTGTTATAGCTGTAATACCACTTGTTATGGATCTAATATGAAAATATAAGAAAATACAAATATACCCAAGAAATAACAAGATCTGAATATAGATAGAAATGTTTATTTATTAATCAAACCCTTAAAGTAGGACAACACCATACATTCACTCCTTAAGAAAGGAGAACACTCCACAAGCCATATGCATGTTCATACAATAATCCTTGACACCTCTCAATGAGGAGTCTCTAGCCTCTATATAGGCCTCATACATACAATACCATGGGTCATTACCATGGTTTCCTCAATAACATCTATCTAATGCCATGGGCTTATTACATTATTGCTAACTACTTGTGGTCCCTTACATGATATAGGTTAACCACCTTATTTATTGCTATGGCCCATCCCATTATTACATTATTCCCTTGGGTACCTCTCTTTGTACCCCATATTATCCATCCTAGGTATACTACACCTAGCTACAAATTATAGACATGGTGTCACTCTCTTAGATACCGACTAGAACCCACTAGACTAGCTCACAACTTTTCACCGACATAATATGTTTTCCCTATCACATTGTATATTTCCTATAAAAATCTATAGAGGATGTGAAGGATAGGGATTTGGTAATGGCATAACAAGTCACTTTTATGGAAATTTCTCTAAAATTAAGCATGTGTGTGGAAGTGGGGAGAGGCTTCATTATGTAGAGGAAGCTTTCAAGCACCTGCATGTATGTAAAGAGCCCCCTTTTTTTGTAATAATACCAAGACAAGAAGTGCACCTATACAATATTATTGGTAATGTTTTAATTATAAATAATTCTTTTATCACTAGCATTTTAGTATTGAATAATCCATATTTGTTGTCTGCAGCATTTTAGTTATAAATAATGCAATTTTTCATATTCTTGAATATCAATAGTTAATTGAGTAAAGGTTGAATTGTTCTGGAATGAAAATAACCTGTAACTATATAAATATTCACATGATTTAATAGAATATGTTTTATGGTAATCGCGGTTAAATTAGGCACATGAGCAGAAGTGCAGAGGAAGTCCATTGTGCTAAGGAAGCTTTTAAGCTTTCATTGTGTGTATTTGTGGACTTCGTACCAAAGAATTTTGTATATTTTTTCTCATGAAAGGTTTCAAGCTTTCATTTTACGTATTTGTGAACTTCGTACAAAAGACTTTTGTATATTTTTCTTCGAGGAAGCTCAAAATATTTCATTGTGTGTACCTCTGGACTCTACATTGAAGGTTTTTATTGCTAATATTTTAGTGTTAAATAATCCATATTTGTTGTTCACAATAAGACTGAGGTAAGCGGTGGACCGATATGATATTATTGTTAATATGGTAACTTCGAACTCTACATTGAAGGCTTTTACTGCTAATTTCATATTAAATAATCCATATTTTCTCTTGAAATATTTTAATTATAAATAAATCATATTTTATGTCATGTTCCCCTTTTCTATCAACCAAATTATTTTCTTCTTTCTTTTTGTAACATATATATATACCTATTGTTAAGATACAACATGTAATAAAACTAGTATGTCGATACCATAAACATTAGAACTGATGCACACCATACCATAGGATGTGTCTTACGTATGATGCCAATTACTTGAAAGTCATCTACATAATTATCTTTGAGGCTAAACGTGCATACTGCCAAGGAATCACTAATATGGATTCTTTCCCTAGTGCCTTCCATCCTTAACCTGTGCCTTCTACCTTAGGTTATTGCATAAAGTTGAGCAACATGTGGTATGAGCATTTTTCTTCATGATTTAAGTTATGATTTGGTCATTGTAAAGCCTAACTTCTTAACTCATAAATAGGTAGCTGGTCTAATATTGCTAGCTATCTCACATTAACAAATTGCCAACCTAATTCCTAGGGCTCATTTATTGTAGTTCCTAGGTTTGATTTTATATTTCACTACACAAACTTGCTACAGTAGAGTATTCAGATCTACCATTATTAGAAACTAGCCCCCATATTACCCATTTGTCAATGTTTATGGAATTTATGATATTTATGATGTATTAATGGATCCCTATGCAGCCTGGCTTGGGGAACATTTTCCACCCCTTACTTGACGCCACACAAGAATTATTCACATTAAGTACTAAGGCTATCGACTCCATTTGACAGCTGAGATGAATGGAAGATGAATGAAGTGTAGTGATTACCCCACCGTAACCCTAATCCACTTTTCCCAAAATCAAAGTGTTATTCTGCCCCATTCATCACCACTTTCAGTGCATTTTAACTAGCAAGGTTTCTCTGTCTATGCCATGTGCTTCATGGTGGCCACGATGGGCTTTGTGGTTTCATTTGAACTCATTTTGGCCCTCGCCTAGCCTGCCTCCTGCTTACACATAAAAGACCTTTTCGTTGTCGTAGTCACTTAGATTTATTTATTGTAATTATTTATGGGGTGTAGCATTTCTCTTGGAAAACTGAGATAAAATGTATCAATAATTATGACTATTGGTTTACTTGGTAAGGGCAACCCATCTTTGGAGTGGTTTCAAATTCCACTTGTTCAACTATATTGCATGGCAATATGCCTCTATTAAAGCCTCCATTGAATTTTATTTTCCTTTTTCTGTAGCTCGAGGATTGAGCTCTATACAATTGTTTGGCTAATTATTATTTCTATATGTATCATGTGTATAGGGTTTCTGAGAATGGTTATGCTAAAGAATGAGGCTATTGACACTTTTTTCCTCCTCAGCAGTTTCATGAAGCTCTTTCTAGTTCACGTTCAAAGTGCCATTTCCTATGTAGTCACCATTGGTTGCATTGTCTAAGGACATGCAAGTAATCGAATTCCTAATTTCATACTCCACTTTCTTGCTAATCCTTATTTTGCGTATTTGTTAGATGTGTTTTCCCCCTTTTCCATAGAGGGTCAAAAGTAGAGTTTCCTCCCCTAACAGGCTCTCTCTGACCAAGGTGAAGGTCATTCTAGTTTTCTTCTTGTAATTGGTGAATTTTGTTGCACAAATTAATTATTCTGCTGTATGTATTATCACACCCACTTCTTGGAGGGTGTTATCTTTGTTTTGTAAGATATAAGGGTTTTGTGTTAGGATTTTAGCACTGATACACAAGCTACATTCTAGGTATAATTATATACTGTTACCCTTATCTCAAGTTGTAGGTGTATTATATGGTTTTACAATTTTCCTTATTATTAATACAAACCCTGGTTTTTTTCAAATTGTCGGTAGTACGTCCACTATAGCCAGAATATGAGTGTACATCACAACAGTCCTACTCCTTCGAACCTATTCGCTACCATGACACTCAGTTGTGGTAAGAGTATCATTTATATCTTATCTAAGATCAGTTTATAATTCATATCCTCATGTTTTGTAGGTGGAATCTAACATTTGTGTTTTGTTTTTTTTTCCTCCAGGCAGTCATCTTCATAGAATTGGTCTATCTCTCAATATTCTCATGGTGCAATCCCTTCACTAGGTTTTCTTCAACTTTGCAATCACCAGGTCAGTGCAATTCCCAACGCAGAGTTTAATTTGATTTTGTACCTTGGTGCAAAGTGGAAAATGTGTAATGAATTCTAGAGATTCCTTCCTTAAAATTGAATTGCATCTCATTTCTATAGTTGTTATTATTCTAGAAAGAATTACAAGTTCATTTATTCCCTTTCCTACATTCTGGACTCAAGCATAGGGTCATGACATCTTTGCCTTTCAACGGTTATTCTTCTTACCATAGTTGGATTCTTGGGAGTTCAGTCTCCCTTTGGTCAAGGCACTTGTGTGTTATACACGATGACAAATTTATCTAATTCCTAATGGCTTAGATTGCCATCTATTATTTTAGCCATATGAATTTAATCACTTTTTGTGTATAGTGCCATGTTGTAATAATTTCTATTCACATGACAACCTTATAGATTCCATGCTTCCTAAATTTATCCTCAATTTTCTATTGCATAATTTTAAGTTTTATGTTAAGTGTATGGATCATTAATACATTGATTTACATGAATAGTTTGAACCTAGCTCACAATTATTCCATTGTTTGCACATGCATCAGGAATATTATTATTTACTAGCTATGGATGCTTGTGCGGGGTACTCCTCTGTAGTTCCCCGATTCAAGTTCTCTCTTATTTCATTCTTAGCTAAAATTATTACTTAGGTAACAACTTAACTCACAAAATTTGTGACTCTCGATTCGATTGAGTTGTATTTCTTAACTATGTTGAGCTCATGTCAGGTCCGCTTGGTTGATAATTTATATCTTCACTTTAATTTTTATATCTCACCTGCAAGTAGTTTGCACTTAAAATATTTTAATCACCATCAAATCTCTATTGTCACTGAGTGCACTTTGCTCCTAACTGACAAAACCAGAGATTACAGGTCCAAAATTTCACTCAGTGATGGTCTCGCTTATTTGAGCCTAAATATCAAATTTTCAAAGTATATGCCCAGTCCAGTCATCATGTTATTAAGGTCAAATAATTACATTTCTAGTTACCCCTCCCAGCTTAAAAGATGAAAATATTTGGTTATTCAAGATCCGAGATTGAATCTTCTTCTCCACATTTACCCTTTTTAAAGTCCCTTCAACGACGTAATATCTACCATTCAAAACAATTACATATTTTGTAGGTTGCACCACTGATTTATCCTTTAATAAAGTAATTGCATGTTCATTTTCATGAGCATAAAACACATCAATTTAATCCCTATGTCACTTCATCATCTCACTGAATTACAACATAATCCAATTCTCCTATTATATATATATATATATATATATCATTGGTAATTCAATGCCGACACACACTCTTTTTCCATGGTTTGATTTCTTGGCTTAATTTTACTCACATTTTGGTATTTGGATACCCAAAACATGTTCGAGATATTCTAGAAGATTTACTTCACACTATAATCTTATTGTGTATACTACTCCCTAGAGTATCATTTTCGTGTCACTTATTCCTTTAATATTACATCTCAAACTCTATAATGATTCCTATATAATGTTTATATTCAAATCCTAAGTGGGTTAGCTCATGTATAAAGAGTATCTCTCTTGCTCCCATTCAAGGTTCTTTACATTCATGACAAAACAAAGTAAATTTTTTTATTTGCTTTGTTCCTCATAGTTCAAAACTATTATATCCTAGGTTGTAATTGATATTTCTAGCTCCAATTATGCACTATATAATAACAAAAATCCACTTCATCTACATACATAGAATAAAGTAAGTTTTCAGAATGACGAATTTCCAAGTTCTACCCTCCATAATTACCTACATAGGAATTTAACGCTCCATATTAACTTTGACATGCGCATGCACACAGTCCTTAATTTATAGTATATATAATGAGCTTTGATCCTTCTCATGCATGAATTTCCTTATATTACAATATATGTAATTTAATTTCTTGATAATACCATACATATGTTCATAGACAATAAAAATAAACATAAGTATTCTAGGCCCTAGAATGGATTAAAACAATAATTACCAAATTATTTACGGTAGAATAATTTCAATAACAATATGCATAAGAACTAATTGTAACAAAAACAACTTCACAATTTTTCCGAGAAAGAATTAGGCACCAATTCTCTAACCAAAAGTCCTTTGCAACTATATTCGGTGATCACCCTCACCACCCAACCATGAACTGGACCTCGAGTCCCCATCGAGATGAGAGTTCTTGCCCCCAAATCCACGACCCTTTGTTCATACCTTTTAGTGGGTATTTAATTACCTTCTTTCATGATAAGGTTTATTTTAGTGATATCTAGATTTTGTGGATCTTTTCTATCCACTTGCTTAGGATTTTCCATAAAAACCTAAACCCATAAAAACCCACCTCTCTCTCCCGCAGTTCTTTTAGGTTTTTCTAAGCTTAACATCTTTCTCCAGCTAAGCAACTTATTGGATCTTTCTCTCCCATCCATTGAGCTTATTTATAATTTCATCTAGAATTCTCATCATGAAGGAATATTCAAATCTCATTTTCTAATGAGGTATTTGTTTATACTTCTTTGACAAGAATCTCATTTTCTAGGTGTCTCATCCCTAGTACATACATTCCATTCATTAATTTTAGAAAATATTATTTTACGTACGTATTCCAATTTTCATGGATTTTCCACCGTTCTTTCTATCATAATTAACTCTTACCAAAACAAGATTGAAACAAGGGGGGTTACTACATTCTCCTTCCCTTTTATTAACACCATCCTCAGTGATTGTTATGAGGTTTTTCTTCCAGAACTTTTCTTCTTTCCATATTCTTGTGCTCAAGTATTTCCTTCAGAATTAACACTTTAAATTGCACTCTATTGTGAGCCAACAACTTATTTTCAGAGTTTGATCTCTTTTTGATTTACGATACAATAGTTTATTCCTATCACAATTGTCACTCAATTAGGTGAGATTTATCATATACAGATTTCTGAAATAGTGCTACAGGAGAAAAATACATTTTCTAATATGACTAGGAAATATTAATTAAGATTGAAAAAAATTTACTTCCTGTTTTTCATGCTTTCCAACCACACTTGATTTCCTCTGTTGTGATGACATGTTATATACCTAGGGGGGATAATATGGGGTACAAAGGGAGGTACCTAAGGTAATAATGTAATAATGGGATGGGCCATAGTAATAAATAAGGTGGTTAACCCATATCATGTAAGGGACCACAAGTAGTTAGTAATAATGTAATGGGCCCATGGTATTAGTTCAATGGTATGAGGGAACCATGTTAATGATCCGAGGTATTGTATGTATGAGGCCTATATAGAGGCTAGAGACTCCACATGGAGAGGTGTCAAGGATTATTGTATGAATAGGCATATGGCTTGTGGAGTGTTCTCCTTCCTTAAGGAGTGATTGTATGGTGTTGCCCTACCTTAAGGGTTTTGATCAATAAAAAATCATTTCATATTATTTCTTGGGTTTATTTGCATTATCTTATATTTTTTAATCATAGCTATAACAAGTGGTATTTTTGGGGCAAAATCTCACTTGTTATAGCTCTGACCAAAAAATATAAGATAATGAAAATAAACCCAAGAAATAATATGAAATGATTCTTTATTGATCAAAACCCTTAAGGTAGGGCAACACCATACAATCACTCCTTTAGGAAGGAGAACACTCCACAATCCATATGCTTGTTCATACAATAATCCTTGACAACTCTCCATGTGGAGTCTCTAGCCTCTATATAGGCCTCATACATACAATACCGTGGATCATTACCATGGTTCCCTCATACCATCGAACTAATACCATGGACCCATTACATTATTACTAACTACTTGTGGTCCCTTACATGATATGGGTAAACCACCTTATTTATTACTATGGCACATCCCATTATTACATTATTACCTTGGGTACCTCCTTTTGTACCCCATATTATCCCCCCAGGTATATAACATGACACAACTTTGAGCATACATCCTCGTCTTTATACCATGCTCCTCTTCTAACACATTTGTATATATGTTGAATACATGGTTCCTATGGCACATTTACTAAACATTCTATCCACTTGCATTCAACAAGGTCAGTACCATTAATCTCTTACTACAATAGACTCAACAACCATGCCCATTAACAGTGAATGTTGTTACTTATAACCTTGAATATACAAAATTTCTTGTCACAGTGCTCACATAAAGGTAACAATAATCAAGGGCTAGTTGTAGCATAATATAGAGTTGATATGATTGTATCAATTGTGCATGTAATATATTAGCCATTTTTGGTGGTTGCTCAACCATCAAGTGGACTGAGTTATGCCTACTCTTATCTGTTTTTCGTAACTCTTTACAGTCTCCAATGCTAGTAGTTAAAAGTATTTTTCTGTTCAGAAACTTTCATGATTGAAACGACATACTGGACTTCATGACATGTTAATGAATTATTCTTCAACCATACGTATTTCTAACCTGAACTTGTGTTGGTACTATTTCATTTTTATTACTACTACCAATTCCATATTTTATTTATTTATTTTTATTGTTATTTCTTTTTAATGAACTAATTCCCTTTATAATTTTCATTTTAATAATCTCTTGTCGCTACACAAATGTCTTCCAAAAATTATGGTGAAGACATTTTGCCCATGGCTTCTTATATCTCATATTACTGCGACTTATTTTCCTGTATCAAATTTTCACTAGTTACATTCCAGACTCCTATTATGATGGGTATTTAGATATTGAAAGTTCACATTATATTTTTCTCCCAACTTTTACAATTGAGTGGGTCAATACCTTAGTTATATGTTGCCTTGATAACATACATAGTTTTTCTTTTAATGAAGTTTTCCTTGTAGCAACTTTATATAATTGTCATTCCATGTAAAATGTAGGTTTTTAAATTTCATATCGTGGTTCAATTTCGTAATCTTCTGAACTTTGAATTTATGCTCAATTATTTTAATCTTTAACTTATTCATTATAATAGAATTTGGCTACCATTTTTTCTTTTTTCTTTTTACGAGAAGTTAACCATACCAGATCTTGACAACATCCATAAACTTCTTTATGAATGATTTACTTCTACTCTCGGTGATGAATCATGATTGATTTTTTAATAACATTTAATCATTTTAATTTCCAGGACCACCTTCAACCCATTAAGTTGGTTTAGCAATAGACATTCACCCTCTATTATGTCACATTTGGTCTACATGTCTTAGCTATATCTATAATCTATATATATATATATATATATATATATATATATATATATATATAATATATATATATATAATATATATATAAATTCCTAGAAATACTTAACTGCCAATATATTACTGCAATTTTTAATGATATTCTATCATTTCATGCATATATACCATAGTCTTCACAATCCTTCATCTATGTTATTGTCCACGTTCATACCTATTTAAAAAGGATGTTTATCAACAATCTACTATCTTGTAGGTATGACTAGTTTTTCATTATCTCATCATGGCTATTCAGTAAAGTAAAGTTTCCTTGTTTTACTGATGGAGGTACTATGCCCTAAATCTTGATTATTATATTCTAAAGTTTTAATCTTTTTTTTTAATGAATCCTAACCATATTTCACCATTTGTTTCTCCTACAAAAATGTCTCTAACTCACTTTTCCCTTTAAATTTCATATTTTTTTGAAGATCATCATTGATTGGAGTGAGTTTATTAACTTTTTAGCATTATATTCCTTTCCCTATTTGTCCCAAAATGTTGATTTCCATGCCATTCGAGACCGTAGCTATTAATAACTCAATGTGGAGCTTACTTTTTTGCCATTTTAGATTGAAATGCAACAATTTATAGATATATTTACATTTAAAATAATGTCACACCATTTCGTTAACCCTAATATAACAACAATACTATTTTAGCCATTGCCTTGATCAACGCTTATCCATCCAAAAGGTATATCTTACAACGTTACTCCATTTGGAAATAATATGGATTATCACATTTAGATTTTATATAAGAACATAAGAAGGGGGTATGGACAACACTCTCAAACACTTTTATAAGTTGGCATCTATTTGAGTCCATTTTTGTTTAAATTTGGCTCGTACCTCTTTTTTTTATTGTAATTAAGTTCCGATAATTTGGAATTTATCTTCGTGACCCTTATAAAATATTCCATATGTAGATATTCGCTAAACTATTGGGATAAAGACCAGTTTTATTTCTCATAGTATCTCTCAAAATATTAGCTACTATTTTTTCTAATAATTTAAATGAAACAGTTAATTGTTAAGGAAGAGATAATTGATTTGTACTAATTCGAATGAGTACCTTACTAGGTTTTGATGAAAATAATTTTAGTCTAAATTCCTCGCTATATTCTTACTCACACACATAATTCAAATAAGTTATTATGTTATCATTATTCCCCAATTACCACACTCCACCTATACTAGCTAAGGATATTTGATACAACTACTGTGAAACTACTAGGATATAGATTTTCTTTTGTCCTTTATTTCTCATGGCTACTATGAAATCATTCTCGAAACAAAGTCCCAAGAACCTACGTTGTTAAACATATGATAGATTACTATCAAACTTGAAGTGATTGTTTTGTCTATAATGCATGGAATTCTTCGTTAACTTCATAAACTACTAAATATTTTATTACTCAAGGAATATTTTATTACTCAAGGAATAAGAATCACATTGTGAATAGTTTCACATAGGAACATACTTACCATTATACATATCATAGAACAATAGTTTTACCCTGAGCCCATTAGTTCAGAGGGTTGAACGTAAGCCTCTGATACCATCTGTCATGTACCCCTTTTCAATAAGCCAGATCCTTTTATTTTTTATTTTTTATAACAGATATACATACCTATTGTTAAGATGCATCATGTAATAAAACTAGTATGCCGATACCATAAACATTATAACTGATGCCCACAATACCATAGGAAATGTCTTACATATGATGTCAATTACTCGAAAGTCACCTGCATAATTATCATTAAGGCTAAATGTGCATAGCACCAAGAAATCACTAATATGGTTTCTTTCCCTAACACCTTCCATCCTTACCATGTACCTTCTACCTTGGGTTATTGCATAATGTTGAGCACTATGTGTTATGAGAATTTTTCTTCATGATTTAAGTTACAATTTGGTCATTGAAAAGCCTAACTTATTAACTTGTAAATAGGTAGTTAGTCTAATATTTCTAGCTATCTACGGTTAACGACTTCCCAACCTAATTCCTAGGGCTCATTTATGGTAGTTCCTAGGTTTGATTTTATATTTCACTACACACACTCACAAAACTAGAATGTTCAGATTTACCATTCTTAGGAACTACACCCCATGTTACCCATTCACCGATGTTTAAGGAATTTATGATATTTATGATTTATTATTAATTCCCTACATGACCTGGCCTGGGGAACAAGTTCCGCCTCTTATTTGATGCCAATCATTCATTCTTCACATGGAGTACTGAGGCTATCAACTTCATTTGAAAACTTAGATGAATGGAATATGAATTAAGGATAGGGGTTACCCCATGTTAACCCTAATCCACTTTTCCCAAAATCAAAGGGTTACTCTACACCATTCGTCACTGCTCCAAGTGCATTGTACCTAACAGGGCTACACTGTTTATGCCTTCTGGTTCTTAGTGGCCACAAGGGGCTTTGTGGTGTTGTTTCAGCTCAATTTTTCCCTCACCTGGCATGCCTACTACTTATAGCTAAAGGATATTTTCATTGTTGATGTCTCTTAGTTTTATTTATTGTAATTGTTTATGATGTGTAGCACTTCTCTTCGAAAAATGTGATACAGTGTATCAATAATTACCACTGCTAGTTTACTGGGTATGGGCAACACATCTTTGGAGTGGTTTTGACTTCCACTTGTTCAACTGTATTGCGTGGCAATATGCCTCCGGTAAAGCTTCCATTGAATTTTATTTTATTTTTTTGCAGCTTGAGTGCTGAGTGCCATACGGTTGTTTGACTAATTATTGCTTCTAAATGTATCATGTGTACAGGGTTTCTAAGACTGGTTATGGTAAAGCACGGTGGTATTCTCACTTTTTTCCTCGTTGGTAGTTTCAACACACTCTTTCTAGTTCATGTTCAGAGTTCCATTTCCTCTTTAGTCAATGTTGGTTGTGTTGTTATCAGATTTGCAGGTAATCGACTTCCTAATTTTACACTCCACTTTCTTGCTAGTCCTTATTTTGGGTACTTGTTAGATGGGCTTCCCCCCTTCCCACAGAGGGTCAAAAGTAGAGTCCCCCCCCCGGCCCCCCGCTCCCCAACAGGCTCTTCTTGACCAAGGTGAAGGTCATTCTAGTTTTCTTCTTGTAATTAGCAAATTCTATGCCACAAATTAAATATTTTGTTGTATGTATTATCACACCCACTTCTTGGATGGTGTTATCTCTGTTTTGCAGGATATAAGGGTTTCATGTCAGGATTTAAGCATTGGTACACAAGCTACATTTTAGGTATAATTTTATATCATTACCCTTATCTCAAGATCCTAGAGTATTTTATGGTTTTACAATTGCTACCCTGTTATTAATACAAACCCCATTTTTTAAAAAAATGTTGGTAATGATTTCACTATATCTAGAATAGAAGTTTGTGCCAGGACAACCCTACTCCTCCAAACCTATTTGTTGGCACAACACTCATTTGAGGTAAGAGTCTCCTTTATATCTTATCTAAGATCTGCTTATAATTCATATCTTCATGTTTTGTAGGTGGAATCTAACATTTGTGTTTTATTTTCTTTCTCTCGAGATGATCATCACTGTAGAATTTGTCTATCTCTCAATATGCTCATGGTGCAATTCCTTCACTAGGTTTGCTTCGACTCTACAATCACCAAGTCGGTGGAATTTGCAATGTGGAGTTTAATTTCATTTTGTGGATTGGTGCAAAGTGGAAAAGGTGCAATGAATTCCACAAATTCCTTCCTTAAAATTGAACTGCACATCAATTCATGTAGTTTTTATGGTTACTCATTGCTATATTTATTATTCTAGAAATAATTACCAATTCATTTATTCCCTTTCTTGTATTCAAGACTGAGGTGCAGGGTCAAGACATCTTGGCCTTTCGTCAGTTATTGTTCTTTCCATAGTTGGATTCTTGGGTGTTAAGTCTCTCTTTGGTCAAGGCACTGGTGCATTATGCACGATGACAAATTTGTCCAATTCCTAATGGCCTAGACTATTGTCTAATATTTTATCCATATGAACTGATCCACCTGTTGCATATAGTGCCATGTTGTAATAATTTTTATTCAAATTACAACCTTACAGATTTTGTGCTTGGTAGATTTATCCTCAATTTTCTATTGCATAATTTTAACTTTTATGTTAAGTGTATGCTCTGTTAATACAATGATTTACATGAATGATTTACTGGTTGTGGATTCTTGTGTGGAGTAGTCCTGTGTAGTGGCCCGATTGATCTCTTATTATATTATCAACTCAAATTATTATTTATGTAACAAGTTAACTCACAAATTTCCCACTCTCAATTGGATTGAGTTTTATTGCTTAACTATGCTGAGCTCATGGCAGGTCCACTTTGTTGAGAATTTATATGTTCACTTTAATTTTTGATATCTCTCACCCATAAGTACCTTGCACTTACACTATTTTAATCACCATCAAATCTGTATTTCCGCTGAGTGCTCTTTTCTCCCAGCTGAAAATACTAGAGATGGCAGGTCTGAACTTTCACTAAGTGATGGTACTGCTTATTTGAACTCGAATATCATTTTTTCGAAGTATGTCACCAGTCCATTCAGCATGTTATTAAGGTCAGATAATTACATTTCTAGTTAGCCTTCCTGGTTTAAGTGATGAAACTATTTGGTTATTCAAGATTTGAGGTTGAATGTTCTTCTCCACTTTTACCCTTTTAAAAGTCCTTTCAATGAACTAATATCTACCATTAAAAACACTTACAGATTTTGTAGGTTGCACCACCGATTTATACTTTAATAAAGTAATTTCATGTTCATTTTAATGAGCATAAAACACATAATTTTAATCCCTATGTCACTTCATCATCTCACTGTAGAACAACATAATTCAAATTCTTCTATTATATGTATATATATATATATATCGTCTCAGTAATTCAATGCCGCCACCCATTCTTTTTCCATCATTTGATTTCTTGGCTTAATTATACTACTTATAGTTTAGTGTTTGTCACCAGTCCATTCAGCATGTTATTAAGGTCAGATAATTACATTTCTAGTTAGCCTTCCTGGTTTAAGTGATGAAACTATTTGGTTATTCAATATTTGAGGTTGAATGTTCTTCTCCACCTTTACCCTTTTAAAAGTCCTTTCAATGAACTAATATCTACCATTAAAAACACTTACAGATTTTGTAGGTTGCACCACCGATTTATACTTTAATAAAGTAATTTCATGTTCATTTTAATGAGCATAAAACACATAATTTTAATCCCTATGTCACTTCATCATCTCACTGTAGAACAACATAATTCAAATTCTTCTATTATATGTATATATATATATATTATATAATATATATATATATAATATATATATATATATATATATATATCGTCTCAGTAATTCAATGCCGCCACCCATTCTTTTTCCATCATTTGATTTCTTGGCTTAATTATACTACTTATAGTTTAGTGTTTTGATACCCAAAACATGTTTGAGATATTCTAGAAGGTTTACTTCACACTGTAATCTTATTGTGTATACTACTCCCTAGAGTATCACTTCGATGTCGCTTATTCCTTTATTAATAAATCTCATAATCTATCATTGTTCCTATATAATGTGTATATTCAAATGTTAAGTGGGTTAGCACTTGTATAAAGAGAATATCTCTTGCTCTCATTCAAGTTTCTTTACATTGATGATGAAACAAAGAAGATGTTTTTATTTGCTTTGTTATTCATAGTTCAAAACAATTATATCTTGGTTATAATTTATATTTATAGCTCCATTTATGCACTATATAATAATAACAATCTGCTTCATTTACATACATAGAATAAATTATTCATTTCTTAGAACGAGAGATCTCCAATTTCTACCCTCCATAATTACCTATATAGAAATTTAACGCCTTTCACAAAGTCCTTAATTATAGTATATTATGTGAGCTTTAATCCTTCTCAGGCAACATTTCATTATATTACAGTATATGTAATTTACTTTCTTTATAATACCATAAATCTGTTCGTAAATAGTAAAAATAAAAGTAACTATTCTAGGCCCTAAAATGGGTTACAACAATAATTACCGGATTACTTACGGTAGAATAATTTCAATAACAATATGCATCAGAATTAATTACAACAAAAATAACTTTGGAATTTTTCCTAGAAGTGATTCCGCATGAATTCTCTAACTAGAATTCTTTAGAAACTGTAGTGGGTGAGCATGCTCACCACCCAATCATTAACTGCACCTCTAGTTCCCCCTAAGCTAAGAGTTTTGTCCCTCAGATTGACCACCCCTTCTTGATCCCTTCAGTGGGTATCTAGTTCCCTTCCTTCATGGTGAGGTTTCTTTTAGTGGCGATCTTCCTTTGTGGATGTTTTTTATCCACTTGCTTAAGATTTTCCATAAAAGCCTGCATTTCTCTCCCACGATGCTTTTATGATTTTACAAGCTTAGCATATTTCTTGAGCTAAGGAACTTAGTGGATCTTTCTCTCCCATCCATTAAATTTATCTAGAATTTCATCTAGAATTCTTATCATGAAGGAATATCCCAGTCTAATTTTCTAAGGAGATATTTGTTTATACTTATTTAGAGACAATCTCATTTTCTAGCTGCCTCATTCCCAGTAAATACATTCCATTCATTAATTTAAGAAAATATTTATTTACATACATATTCCAATTTTCGTGGCTTTTCCGCCGTTATTTCTATCATAACTAACTCTTACCAAAACAATATTACAACAAGAGGGCAGGGAAATAATAAATTCATATTCTCTAATATTAACAATCAATTGAGTAAAGGTTAGGTGTAGTCCGGGAAAAAATGGATCATTTGTAGAAGCTTTGTTTATGGTTATGTTGCTAAAATTAAGCAAATTTGTGGAAGAAATGAAGAAGTCCAATGTGTAGAGAATGCTTTCAAGCTTTGATTATGTGAATGTTTGCATTCTAAACTAAATTGTTTTGTAGAATTTTTCTCATAACAGATGTGCCACTGCCGATTCTAGATTGTACGTTTTAACCCCATACAGAAATTATCTGCATACAAATTCTAAAACACAGAAAATAAACAATGCGAGAGCATAACACATAAAACACATAAACACAAAGATTTTCCCCTGGATCCCAAAATTGGGACTACCAGCTTGATTTTTCATTATGATTGTTTCAATGTTACAATACATATTTATACATGTCGAAGCATCCAATACCATGGACCGAAAACCATCGCGTCCAAAACCATGGACCAAAAACCATCGTGTCCAAAACCATGTGCGAAAACCATGCACAAAACCATAGGTAGGTCTGCTCCACCTAATATAGGGTCCAAAAACAAAATTTTCAGGGGTGCTACCATGAACCCCATAGAGGGGGACTACCCACACGCCTTAAACCCCCCCCCCCCGCCAGCCGCTATGCAATTGGCACAATGAAGAGGGGGGGGGGGGTGCTCTGCCCCCACTCTAACCCCCTAGTTAACTACGTGGGCTAGTCATGGAAAGAATATAACACAACCCAACATTCTCCCACCTGTTGTTTTCCTTCCACAGGGGGCCACAAGAGAGCTTAGTCATTTACCCAGCCTTGCAATGCCCATTGTTTCTCTACACCAACATAACTTCTCAAAGCTCACATATTTTTTCAATGCATCTATAGTATTCTTCAAAGTGTCCACCATTACCAGCAACACCTTTTTGTCTTCTATCATATCCCTCAAAAAGTGATACTAAACATCAATATTCTTTGTGTTTGAGTGATATGCAGGGTTCTTTGCCAAGAAAATTGCACTTTGGCTATCACAGTCTATCCTTATAGCTCCCTATACTAACCCCATACTTGAACACAATTTTTGCAACCAAAATGCTTCATTGCTTGCATGCGTTGCTACCATGTATTCTGCCTCTATAGTTAATAGTGCCACTACATATTGTTTCTTACTCATCCAACTGACTGCACCTCCAAATATGTTAAACACATACCCACTTGTAGATCTTCTTTGATCCAGATTTCCAGCCCAGTCAACATCAACAAAGCCATGAATATCCAACACTCTGTCCAATCCTGGTCTTCCTTGGTAGCATAAACCATAATGACTAGTGCCACTCAAATACCTGAAAACCTGCTTCACTGTTTTCTAGTGCTCCTTCCCTGGTTTTGACATCAACCTACTCAATACTCCCACTGCATGTGCAATGTCTGGTCTAGTATAGACCATTGCATACATCAGGCTACTAACTGCACTTGCATATGGAACACGGGACATGTCCTTTTCCACTTCTTGTGTCTTGGGACACTGTTCAACAAATAACCTCACACCTGTAGAAATAGGAACCTTCACCTGTTTACTCTCCTGTATATTAACCCTCTGTAGTATTGTCTTGATATACTTCCGTTAGTTTAACTAGAGCTTCCTCTTTGCCCGGTCTCTTTTAATTTCAATTCCCAAAATATAGTTTACAACACCAAGATATTTCATGTTGAATTTGGAGGACAATTGGGTCGTCAAATCCTGGATAATTTCTTTGTCATTTCCAACCAGTAACATATCATCCACATGCAAGACTAGATAAATAACATGGTCACCAATTAATTTAAAATACACATAGTGATCTGCTTTACTTCTGGTGAAGCCAAGTCCCCATATAAATGTATCAAATTTTTGATACCACATCCTTGGTGCCTGCTTTAACCCATACAGAGACCTCTTTAACTTGCATACCATTTATTTCTTACCCTTCATCGTAAAACCTTTAGGTTGCTTCATGTAGATCTCCTCTTCCAGATCCCCATGAAGAAATGTTGTCTTCACATCCATCTGTTCTACCTCAAAATCAAAAGCAACAGGAATAGATAAAAGTAATCTAATAGAAGCTACCTTGGCAACAGGAGAAAACATATCACCGAAATCAATTACTGGCACCTGGGAACAACCTTTTGCTACCAACCAAGGTTTGCATTTCTCCACTTTTCCTTCTGCATTTGACTTCTTTTTGAACACCCATTTGCTGCCAATGGGTTTCCTTCCAGCTGACAATTCCTCCAGATCCCAAGCCTCATTTTTGTGCAAAGATGCCATTTCATCAACCATGGCCTCTTTCCAGAGTTTTCCATCCTCTGAATCTACTACTTCCTTCACAGTTCTAGGATCATCATCAGTAAAAGATAAAGTAAAATTTGAACAGAAAGCAGATGGACTATAACTTTCCAGTTTCCTTCTTTCTCGAATTGATCTTCTCACACCAAGGATTTGTGGCTCTTCATCTTCTGATTCCTCCTCTTCTGTAGAGTCTGATTCTTTTTCCTTAAGCTCGGACTCTATCTTCTCATGTTCCTTTGGTTGGACTTCATGTTTAATAACATCCTTCACTTCTCTGAACACCGAATCTTGGTTGTACACAACCTTCCTTATTATTGGGTTCCAAAGCTTATAACCCTTTAAAGCATCCTTATATCCAATAAAGATGCACTTTCTAGATTTACTATCCAACTTGGTTCTTTTCTCCTTTGGAAAATGTGCATATGCATCACATCCAAATACCCTCAGATGTGAAAGAGAGGGTTTCTTACCAATCCATAGCTCATGTGGAGTCTTATCCTCCAATGCTGATGAAGGTGACCTATTGACCAGGTAACATGTTGTCTCCACTGCCTCCGCCTAGAACTCCTATCCTAACCCGACAAAACCGATCATGCTTCTTTCCATTTTCATCAACTTCTTATTCATTCTTTCTGAAACTCCATTTTTCTCAGGTGTGCATGGAGTAGTCTTCTACCATGCTATACCAAACTTCTTACAAAATTCTTCAAATTCCTTGCTACAAACTCTCCACCATTATTTATGCTCAACACCTTTATCTCCTTCTCTGTCTGGTTTTCCACCAGAGCCTTAAATTATTTCAACTTGTTAAAGACTTCAGATTTCTTCTTAAGGAAATATATCCATGTATTCCTTGAGAATTCATCTATAAATGATACATTGTACACATACTTACCCAGTGATGGAGCCTTCACAGGTCTAAACACATCAACATGCAGAAGTTCTAATATATGTTTCGCCCTCTTACCACCAGAGGGGAAACTCACTCAATTTTGCTTCATATATACACAATTTTCACAAAAATTAAAATCTAGAGAGTTGTTACTCATACCTTCTACCATACCTTTACCATAATGTATTCAAAGGCCCTTGTCTCCAATATGTCCAAGCCTTTGATGCCACAACATGGTCTTATCCCCAGAGACCACTAGATTTTCTGTTCCACTTTCAAGAACCACAGAACTATTGCACCCATCAATAATAGTGCTACCTTGTGGCTTGTATAAAGTTCCAATCCAAACTCCCCGCATCAATACTAGTGCTCCCTAAACCATTTTGCATGTATCCTTATATAGCACTACTTTTACACTTGCATCATCCAGCTTGCTTATGGAAATCAGATTTCTAGCCAATGCAGGAATATGCAGAACACCTAGAAGTGTTCTAACCCTTCCACCTTGCAACTTCAACTTTACTTTTCCATGACCAATGGTTCTAGCCTTCCTATCATCCCCCAAGAGTACATCACCAGCATCATATTTCTTATACTCGCAGAACTACTCTCTATGGGTAGTGAAGTTAAAAGATGCAGTTGAGTCAATCGACCATGCCTTATGATCTACATGTGTACTTGAAGAAGCCAAGTACACATCCCCACCTTCATCTGAGGTGGTTTTTGCCTCTACAGAAGGAGCATCATTAGATCCCTTTCCTTTGTCAAGAGCTTTAGATTTACAATCCCTTTTTTAGTGGCCTTCCTTTCCACATTTCCAGCACAACACCTTTACAGGTTTTCCTAGAGATTTAGATCTCCCTCTATATTTAGATCTCCCACTCGATGACTTATTTTTGTTTCTATTTTGTGACCATCCTCATATAGACAAGGCATCACCATTCTCGCTCTCAATATTTTCCATCTCATCTCCTCCATCGACAATGATGAGACTATTTCATCAAATTGCAAGGTAGTTGCATTGCTACCTATTGCAATAACTAGATTGTCCCATGAATTTCGTAGAGAACAAAGCAAACTAATGCACTTATCTTCATCTAAAATTTTAATATCAACAAATAATAACTGACTTACCATAGTATTAAATGCATTTAGATGTTTTATCACCGAGTCTCCATCTTTCATCCTCAGGTTATACAGCTTTTTCTATAGGAATAGTTTATTCACCAAAGAGTTATATTGGTACAAAGTCCCTAACTTGTCCCACAAGGCCTTAGCTATAGCTTCCCCTAATACATTCAGCAATACTGAATCTAAGACACACAATCATATTGTGCTCTTAGCCTTCCGATCCAACTTCTTCCATTCTTCATCAAACACTCCTATTGGTTTAGTACCTGGATCTACCACGACCCATTGATCTTTATCCACCAACATATCCTCAATCTCAAGTTTCCATAACTCAAAACTCTGACCATTTAATTTCTCAATCTCTATCTTTCCACTGCTTGCCATCTTCTTTCACCACCAGAATCGATCCTGCAGGTCTCCTACTGAACAGGGTCTACCATAGGCATCCCCTTGAGGCCAAGATAGCTTTGATACCAAATGTAGGTTTTAACCCCGTACAAAAATTACCTGCATACGAATTATAAAACAATGAAAATAAACAATGCGAGAGCATAACACATAAAACACATATACACAAAGATTTTCCCTTGGATCCCCAAACTGAGGCTACCAGCTTGAATTTTCATGATGTTCCTTTCAATGTTACAATACATATTTATAGATGCCGAAGCATCCAATACCCTGGCAATTTGTGGAAAGAATATAGCACAACCCAACATGCCGAAAAGTTCAAAGCTAACATATAGTATTAGTTTTCATTTATCAAATTTAGAATAACATATTATACTCATCATTTGTGTAGTATAACATTAGTGTTTATAAGATATTTTATTACGTAATTACTATAGATTCTGCTAGGGTAGTTGCAAGGGGCAATGCAAGATCAATGAGACACAATTATTGAAGTCCCAAGCCCACCTAAAATGTTAGTCATAAACCTTTAATTCCAAAACTATAAACAATGCGCTAGAGCATAACCTATACATTAGGTTGCATGTGAAGTGATAGTTATGCAAATAAACATGATTTTCTCTTCTTGATGCTAGATTCAATCTAGTTCAAAATATATTTTTTACTAAATAGTTTCAAACTTATTTCTATTATGTTATGCCTATATGTAAATGCAACATGAAATTGGATATTGCTATCCAAGAATGGTATTGTAGTGATGTTAAGAGAAAATAATTTTTTCCAATGCAATGATTTTGTATGCTTTCTAGATGCTAAATGTTTTGCTAGACTTTTGCAAAGTTTACAATTGAAGCTTTTGTTGTGCAAAAAACATTATAATAGTTTTGGAATGCTAGTTTTTAGCTTAACAAAAAATGTCAGAAACCATACAAAGTTGTAAACCATTACTTAATTTATTTATTCCAATCAATAGGTTTGTTTAATATGTGGATTATGTAATAAAGATAAAAATGTATTCAAGTGGCGAATTGACATCTAGCATCTAAAATTAATTTTGCAAAGTAAAAGATGGTCGATAGAAAGGTAAGCCTACATAGTAAATGCATTGTATACATGCTAGTTCAGTAAATAATTATGGAAAAGAATTTTATTTATTGGGAAAATAGATTTAGTTAATGAAAATAGAATTTGGTTTATGATATTAGTAAAACATTATATGGAAATCAATTTATAAAGCATGCAAGAGAGATTAATCATGAAACATACTCATGTTAATTGGACTATGTCAAATTGGAATTTAAGTAAAACATATACTATTTAAAGTAACATCATTTACAATTTTCTTTTTAGGTTAAAGATCAAGGATATGAGTACTATCTGCATTGATAATGATTATTGGTTAGTGGATACCATTAAAATCGACAATAGTTAAATGTTTCTTGAGAACTTAGATGTCAATTCGTGATTTACAAGACTTATTGACTCTAATGTATTATATATAATGTCTATAAAAACAAATTTTCAATGTTCATTTTGTTCTAGAATGGTTAGTATATTTTAAGTAATTGAATTTCTTTGTTGTTATGCAAATGTTAAGTGTTTTAAGTTTCTTCTTTATAATTTGTCTATTGTTTTTTGCATTTGTTGGTAGCAACAAAGAAATGGCCCAAAGAAGTAATGGCAAGGGAACAAAGTAAGTGATACGTGCAGGGACCAAAGATATATTGATGCTCAACCAAGATATCTTAATGCTTAGCAAAGATATTTGAATTCCAATGGATAAAATACTATAACTTCAACAAATTCTTAGGTGTCTGGAAGATGAACTATATACTGTAGAAACATTTTCACAAGATATATTAAAAGGAATGAACACATAAATTAGTTGATAATCAGAAACAATAGTTAATTAGTAAATAAATCACTACCATTTTTTTTATTCACTGATGTATTCTAATATTGTTGACAAAGTTACAACAAAAACAAATATTCGGGTACTGTGGATTACAAATCTAATAATAAATTAAATATGTTTTATAAGTTATATCATAATCTTGGTTATTCGGTCTAGAAACAAATTTCAACTTTGTATGACAATGACTTATTTAGATATTTGTTTGAATCTTGTATGAAATAACTATTTACATAAAAAAAAAAAAATCTTGGATTGGTAGTAAACTGTGATTGTAAAAAAATGTCACCAAAAATTGCAATGTAACCAACTCGTAATATTGCCTGAGTAGTCATAGAGGTTGCAAATTTGATAAATTAAGAAAACAATGTAAGAAGCGAAATCATGAAAGAGCGAAAAATTAGATAACATGGTACAAAACATAGACCTGAAAAAAAAAATAGTTCATTGGATTATGTTTATTTACAATGTCATTGTAGGATTTTCATTGGTAGAAATAAAGATTTTATTTTCTCTCATGATTACATTCCTACTCTTGTTCACATGAGCATAGTATGTTGATTGATAATGTGAAATCAGATCCCAAATATTGAGTAAAATGAAATGGTTGTTCAGAAAAAAGACTCATTTCATGAATAAAAAACTTTAAGGCAATTTTAGGATGCCTCACAATGCAAGGAACAAGCATTGTGTTGTTATAAAGTTTATTAACAATGTAAACAAAGAAGCATGTCATTATATATGTAAAACTATGTTCTGATGGTCTATCATAAATGTACCATGCATCTCGAAGTTGGTCAAGATTTTAATACAATCCACTTTGTGTGCGCATAATTGGTCATAGGAAATTTGTCATAATGTAGGTACTACTCTTTCTAGTTCGACGGCCCTCAAAATACACTATTTTTTAGTCCTATCACTTGAATGGATGAGCAGGTTAAGTGATGAAAATAAAGAAAATGAGATTGTGTCCTACATGTGCTATAACAAAGCATAATTTTATTCATTGTTCAAGTAGTTGTAATTGGAGTACTGCATTCGGTACATAGAGTTTTGAATGGGTTCATGTATATGCCGACCACTCTCAAGTATCCTTGAAGATGCTATACAATTAATATAGAAAACATGCACTTAGTAACATGAAATCAAATGTCATTATTTCTTCCTGTTCTTTAACCATGAGTATTGAAATAATATCATATATTTTACCATGCATATTCTGCTTGGAGAGGAAAGCATGTTTCTTAGACTTTCATCTTTCCTTCCGATATTCAATGCACATATCAACATTTATTGTGAAGTACAAAGAACTCTTCATTGTTTTTAACTATATGTTTTAGCAACATTAATGGAATTTTTTTGTTGTTGCAAATCCCTTTGAATTGAAACACATGCTTGAAGAACTTTATCATGTACTTGAACCTCTTACATCTGCAACACTTACAAAATAATACATGAAAACCGTAAAATAGATGAAGAATGATTTTTTCCCTAAACATTGGGATATACAAACCTACTCATGTGTAGCCTTCCTTTTATTTCAATGAAAATTGGGTTTTCTGGTGGGAAAAAAAAATTAGATGGGCAATAAATTCGTAACAAAAAAATTTGAAATAAAACAAAGCTTACTATAGTCCTATCCTATTATCCATCCCCATCTTTGATTTCTAGTATATATTGCATTGTTGTATGCATTATCAAAATTGCGATAGCTATGATTGTACCCACAAGAAATGCATCATCATTTTGTGACATATTTTCAATTGTCATATTTGGAAAAAATTTGTACTCTGCACAAACAGAGAAAATGTTTTCTACACTTCTAAACCTATTTAGACAAATACTTTTATCACAATCACCACTATAGGATTTGTGATTCAGAATCACTTCTAAATCATTAATAGAAACACCAGCAGTTGCTACAAGATTTGAATCATGTTCTTTGATTAATGATGTTGGCACAATAAATGTTCTTGTCATTTACGCTTTCTTATCTATTAGGTCCACAAATAATATTTCTTTTGACTTCTTTTATTTGTCCAAAAATGTTCAATATGTTACCAAGACAACGCGATGAAAAATATTTCTAGTTATATTGCTATTGATCTATTCAATCAATAATGGCATAGGCCCAACATCCTTTTTCCTAGTCATGAGCATTGAATTGAAATACGTATTTTTTTCTTAGAAATAAAGAGAAAACAATTGAAAGTCAAAGGGGGAAAAGGGGAAAATAAAGAAATAAGATAGTGAGCTAAGTTAACGTACATAGAAGCACCTATTTGCATTTATTTATTCACTAGTGTTTGTTACTTTTGTTTTTTCTATTGCAAATATCTTTTTCTGTGGTACTTCTCATTGTTATCTCTACAGTGTCGTTGATGTCTACTATGACATCATTAAAATTCGATATTTTTTTCCTATTGACAAATATTACACTGAAATCACTACTTAAAAGGTCATTATAATTGAAACTAAGTAAGGTTTCTTAAACAAAAACAAAATAAGATAAAGGAATATCATTACTAGTGTACAAAAATTGTAGATAGATTTTAGTTTTAGCAAACACAAAAGTTGTATAGAAATTTTCGAAGTACCTTTTTCCTTGTAATTGTTGTCCTAGATATGAATACATAAGTCTCATATGTTTCATACAAATTTAAAAATATTTTATTTTAGTTATAGCAAATTAGAAATATGGCCCAAAAGCATTGGGAGAAAAATAAAAACATAGTTGTGATGTGTAAAGCAAATATAGTCAAAGTACAATAAATATAATAAAAACATGCCTCTTATAAGGTTTATCATTATCCTTAACAATATTTGTTCTACTTCCAATCATTTCCACCGTTATGAAAATATGAGTTAGATCAAGTATACAAACATGAGAAAAATAAGAGTTTCTAATTCTATGGCACAAAAGTACTTCAGAAATATCATATAATAGTACTTGAACTATGTATATCATTTCCACAAGATTATACCATATATTGTATAAATGTTCTTAGTACTCACATATGGAATATAATATTAACTTATCGATAATGCTACACAATTTTAGTTTCATTCTAAATGATAATTGCTCACAGTGTGCAACTACTAGAACAAGATCGTAAAACCTAGATGATGATTTTATTTGTAAATAGCTTTTTCATAAACTAATTCGATATGAATTCATAACATTTACGCTACAAATATTGCATGGTTAACACTTGGTGAATGCTTCTACAAACAACACAACTAAAATTAGTGGCTAATATTGTGACATTAACATATAAATATTAAACATATATATTTGATACTTAACAAATTTGTACTAGTAGATAACAACAACAATAATAATAATAAACTAATTAAAAATTAATGGATCTTCACTGCAAATGTTTAAGTTTAATGCCTTCCATTAAAAAACAAAAAAAATAATTAATGCCATGTGCTACTAAATGCTATATTTTTTTACATGGTTTGAAAATAAATGATTGATTTGTAATCATGACTAATTTCATCAATTAGATGAAGCATTAAATCTATAGTTTCAATAATGTCATTACCATTATGCAAATTTGTAAAAGTAATAGTCATTTGTTACTTAGCTCCACAACTAACACTAATAAATAAACCTTAATTTATTGATGAAGGTAGTATGGGGTTCATGTTTTGAAATTTTTTGAAAATATTTCATTCTTGCAATTATCTCTACAATCTCTTGTTATTCTCGACATCACACATTTGCACTCTGTACAATGAAATTCATCTCCGCATAGTGCCCTCTGCACACATTTTCTCCATAGAGCTTTCTCCATACACGACTAACTCGCACAAATTCTTCCGCACATGCTTTCTTTGAATAGCTTTCCCTGCACATGCTTATTTCATTTAAGGTGTGAGTTTCATCGGAAGCTATGCACCACAATAAGTAAATTTAATCATAAAATACCTTTGCAAAAGTTTTGTTTTTGTTCTTTTTTTCCATTTCTCTTTGGTGTATATGTTACTTTAGGAAACATGTTTTATGTGTTTTAGGATTAACCTTTGTGGTATATATTTTTTTAGTCATTTTGTTATATGTTTTCAAGTAAAAAAGAATCATCCTTCTATTTCCAAACATTTATTTGTTTATGCTTCTATTTGGATGCGTTATCGGCATAGCCTCTCCAAATGCACAACTTTTCCACACTACTTTTGCACACAACAATGCCCTTTTGTGAGTCATTTACATTTGAAACTAATATTAATAAATACATGTCTTAGATATCATAGGTTGGAATCATTAATTGCAAAACACGTTCCTAAATAAGAACCAAAGAAGATATTTGTATATTTATTATTTTAATAAACATTTCATAAAGTATTTGTTCTCCACACATGCTACATTCAAACATCTATTATCATTTTGCATCTCCCTCTTTTTGCACAAATTCTGCACATGCATTTGTTCTTTGCATAACCTCTGCACATGCATAGACACATGCACAAATTTCTCCACACACATACTTCCACACTCAATAACTTCCTTAGTCGTTGATATTCAACAAATATTAATTGGTGATCACACATTGTGAAATACGTTCTTAACCAAGAGTTAAAAAAGGGATTTCTATGTTTATTATTTTAATAAATATTGTACAAAGATTTTGCATAACATCCACACATGTAAAACCAACTCCACACAACTTCATAATAACATTCATTTATTAGTTATTGACATTTGAAACTCCACGCATGCTACCAGTGAACAACTAGCTTCACACAGAAACCTTCCCACAACTCCTTCTGAACACCGACTTCTATACTTGTGGAAAATTTTCCTGAATAATAATTAAAAAAGAGGCTTGTATATTTGTTATTTTAATAAACCCTACACAAATCCTTCCATACTTTCATTTTACACACAACACTTCTTATTCACATGAATTTAAAACATAGTTTATTTAGCACCCCTGTGTATGCAAAAGAGCTCGATTTATCGCACACATACTCCTTAGTAATATCAATTTGATATTTTTTTAGCCCCTCGCCCCTCCCAACTTATGCAAAAAAACCTGCAACTGCATCAATTCTCGCATAATTGACAAAAGCAATAGCATGGAATTTCTCTGCAACCACATGTCGTATGGATTGAAAACACGATCTACTTAATAGTGCATAATAAAAATATCCCTTATAGCAACTTTTTTGAGGTGCAAAATACATTACTCAATAATAATTAAAAAATAAATTTCTATATTTATAATCTTAAAAAATGTTGTGTGGAGCTTTGCTTTATCGGAAATTTCACTCTATAGGTAGCTTCATATACTTCCTATTCACATAAGAAATGCCCGATAAAATTCTTATTTCTCTTAGGAAAACTTGATAATTATGGTGAAGGTAATTTTTTTTATTCCGAACTCAACAATTTCATTCACATTGTCAACAAGGTTTCATTGAAAACCAAATTCACTATATATGAAAAGAAATGGTTACCACTATGTAGTTGTTATCACCCAAAAAATGCACCTAGCCATTTTTACTAAGTTTATCAAAAGACACCATCTATGACGTGTTTTACAATGGTAAAGCCCACCTTCACCATAGGAAATAATTTAGTAAATCATTTTTCTAAATTATTTCTCATTAAAATAAAAAAAATCCTTATGAGAATAATTAAATAAATCATTAGTTATTTAATATTCTCAAAAAATAATTATTAAATAATTATTCCATAATTATTTCTTATAACTTTTGACCTAATCACCATGGAATAATTAAATAAATCACTATTTATTTATTTTTCCTTATTTATTCCATATTTTCCTTTTGATATAATTGTTAAATCATTATTATTTAACAATTATTTCAATTTTGATTTTTCTTAATTATCATAAAATTATTAATAAATCATTTTTATTTGTTAAATACTTGAACAACTTTCTAAATAAATATATTTTTCCATTTTGAATATCATTTTCCTCTCAAAAAATATAATAAAATATCCACAATGACTAGATTTTGATTTAGTAAATAATATTTAATTATTTTCTAGTTCTCAATATATTCAAATATTTTGTTATAAATAGAGGGTTTTCTCTCCATTCTTGACCATGACCATTTTCACTGTCAATACTATGTTCTGATAGCATTTGAGATCCCATTGAGATAAATCCCTTTTTTGGTTTTTCTTTTGCATAACACACATGGAGAGAGAGAAACCTGACGTTGAAGAAATAGGATAAGAAGGACCCATCCCACGGAAGGGGAACTACATACCCATTCTGTAATTTCTGCTCATCAAGTGTATTCATTAATAAAAATATCATTTATTCAAGTCATCCATTGTGTTTTTACACTTTCATATTCTGTTGTTATATGTTTTTATATGGATGATCTATTTTATTGCATGGTTTTTCATCACTTTCAGTTGAAGATAAAAAGCGTAGGAGAAACCATCTTTTGTTGTTAGGGTTATAACTCACCTATAACTTAAGTGAAACAGTTTTCGTACACTCGCTAAGAATTATCGTACTAACAATTACATTATATGACTTACCATTATTTCAAATCATTAAAATATTAAATATAAAATCGTGACTTTCAAGGCATTGTAATATTAACAGTAACATGTATTTTCAAAATTAATAAAAAATGCAAATATTTCAAGCTTTCATTGTGATTTTTAAAGCATTAAAATATTAATATTAACGTATAAATACTTACTAACTCAGTTAATTGACAAAACGAAAAGGTTAACTCAAATTTGAAGCTACAACACCTGTAATGTTGATTCTTATAAATAGTATAATGTTCATATTTGCTTACTAATAGCCCAATGTAAAGACAATTCTATTGAATATTGTAGAAGTAGAGTCCAAAGTTTTATCGTACAAAGAATTCTCATGATTTTTGTTACCTCTGCATGTAACTTTTATGTCAAAATGTAGAGGCTTAAATTATGCAATAGGACATTGTTAAAGCCTAAGCACAAATGTCATCAAACACCTTTTGTAGAATGAGTATGATTTCAGCACTTCGAAAAAATCAACCTCTTCTATAGAAAAATGTGCTAATCAATTGATATAAAGGATGTTATCTTCACATAACAAAAGCTTTGTTTATGGTTACCTTTGTGGAAATAGGCATATGTCTCAAACTATGGATGAAGTACATTTGTGCAGAGGAAGATTTCAAGCTTTCATCATGCAACCTTCATACTCCACACAATTAAACCTTCATGTACAAGGAAAGTTGTTTGTAGAAAACTCCACCACTAATTAATTTTTTAAAGGTTATGTAATGCAGCACAAGACCAATCGAAATCGAAATCACATAAAATTGATATATCACTTTCATTTCGAAATATAGAAAAAACCTTTCATTATGCACAATAGACAAATAAAAAAAAGGCGTGATGAAAGTGCTTCCTTGAGTATCTTACTCTGCACAAATTTAAAAATATGATAACCATGTTTCATAGAAAAATGAACTATTGTCATGTTTCATATTATTGGAATATATGTATTGATGGCATAATAAAAATTCTCAAAGAATAAGCCTATAATATTATGTAATACAATTACAGTAACAAGAATAGTATCGAGTTTCAAATTTCAAACATCGTACCTATGATTGAAATAAATAAACAAAATACAAATTCATAGAAGGTAAGATGATAAGAATTAAGAACTTTGATTCTTAGTGGGAATCACTCTCATCAGTGATGAAACTTCTCAATGGCTTGGTTATGGCTCATCCACTATGCTATTATGGCATCTTCTCTTTAAGTATTTGCTTCTGCATTTGACAATAGTAAATGCATGAGCCATAATATGTAAAGAGAGAACTGCAAAAGAAAAAAAGGAACTGCATTCAGAAAGTAAACTATGTGACATTAGTAAAATAAAAATTCATGATGATTGAATACTAGTAAACAAAAAACAAATGTGCAAAGATTTAAGGAAAATACAGTTTGTGAAAGCATATAGGCTAATTGTTTGGCTATCAACTGCCTTCTAAATGCATGACCTCTTGAAGAAATTCCTTTAAGTTAGCTTGAATGAATTCTTTCAAGTGTTCCATTGTAATCTGTAGCCTTACATTCTAATTGAATAATTGATTTTTGATCTCCATCGCCTTTTCTTGTAACTAAACAGTTAACACAGATTTCCTATCCTTAATCATAACAAAGCCAATTATCCATTTGCCAATTTATTCTGGAGTAAAATAAGTTAGAACATCAAATTATTCTTCTAATTATTTTTTTTCTCTTATCCAATTCAAATGTTAGTATACCTTTTATAATCAATTCAAAATTTAGTATAATGCATGGGTTGTCTAGATCTCAAAAAATTCGGATTGCCATTAGAAACACATCACTTTTCCTATTCTCTTTGTTTTCACATTCAGAAATAATGTTTTCTAGTGTATTGATTTTCCTCATTCGATTAGAATTTGGTAGTTCTCTATTTTTCTTATCCAGATCATACAACAATTAAAGTGTTTGACTAAAATAAAGTAAGTCATTGTTAGCAAAATTATTGTCTTCACTAATATTACTTCTCACTAAATCAATAAATGAGTTTATTTCATGTGTTAACAATAGCAGAGCAGAAAATACCTTCCATAAATGTTCAGTGATTTCTAATCTTTGGAATATATTATTGATAACATGACATGTGACTTCATTAACCAGTTTCAGAGCTCCAATAGATCCATGAGATGTGTTAGAAGTGGGAATTATGGATTCCTGAGTCTGTATTGCAACTAGATTCATTATCAAAGGACCCAAATTTAAATCATTTTCAAACATTTCTGTTGCTTGTTTCAATACCAGGTTTTGTATTTTTGGTTCCTCAATAGTCACTATGACTGCATTCCTAGTAGTTTCATGCAATTCCAAAACATCAGTGGCTACAATTCAAGACATATGAAGATTCGTCTCTCTTGTATCGATAACTTTTTTACCATGCATCCCTACTTTTTCAGTTTTCAATATTTTACTCTCCCTATTATAGTTTTCATCTTAAAAAGTGGCAAATTGATCATCAAAAATATAAAATTATTTCACAATTTTCTCAGTTATTTTCTGATTTTCATTCAAAGGACTACTAATGAAAGCAGATAATGGATTTTAAATCTCCCCATTGGTAGCTTCTTGAATACTTCTTGTTTGTAGGGTATGTTTGCATTTTTTCAATTGAGGCTCCTTACCATCTTTGGCAGCTCATAGTTGACCATGAATCAATTTTGCAACTTTGGTATGTTTTCATTTTCTTTAACTTGAATATGAAGCCAAAGAAGTTTTCGATATGAAAACAGAAGATTGTGCACTTTTTCTTCTTCTTTGTTCACACTTTGTTTCAATGTAATACTTGCTTCTTCAACAATTTCTCTAATATTTATTGCTCCTTTTGTTATCTCAGTTTAGATTTGGAGTATAAGCCTTAGCAGCTTTTAATTTTCTATTTAGAAGATTTTATGTGTGATGAGAGTTTTGATTTTTAGCGCTAATTTGAAAATATCAAATAAGGGCGCTTTTAGCATGAATCAATATATATATATATATATATATATATATATATATATATATATTAATTTAAATCAATCATAATTCACATGTCAAAAATGACCATCTTCCATGATCAAGCGAGCGCTGACCAAATGAATGGTGTGGTATGTTGTTTCATGTTTCCAGATTGAAAATGATTTGAATTTCCGCCGCTAGAGGGTAATACTTGCTTCTTTAGCAATTTCTCTAATATTTATTGCTCCTTTTTTTTATCTCAATCTAGATTTGGAGTATAAGCCTTAGCAGTTTTAAATTTTTTATTTAAAATATTTAGGTGTGCTGAGAGTTTGATTTTCAGTGCTAATTTGAAAATATCTAATAAGGGCACTAACTGTTGGATTTTTTCCATGAATCAAAATATACACGTGTGTGTGTGTGTGTGTGTGTGTGTGTGTGTGTGTGGATAGTTATATATTAAGTTTAAATCACTAACAATTCACATGTTAATAAATCACCGGGTACCATGATTGAGTGAGCGCTAACCAAATAAATGGTGTGGCTTGTTGTTTCATGTTTCCATATTGAAATTGATTTGAATTTCCATCGCCAGAGGGTAATAATTAATGTAAATTAATGGTATGGTTGATCACATTTATGCATGATTGATTTACTATTTCACTAGTCTTGTTTAATCCTGAGTTATTATGAAAGGCATTATACAAGGTTAATCCTTTTTGTTGTGTTATCTACTAAGGTGAATGATAAGTCGGTCCTCCTGCATATTGTTGATTGCATCCTACTTTCACTTCTGCTACTTATGGTTCTGGATGGTTAACGTTATGGGAAAAAGAGACAAGTTGCACAATGGGCAACCTCAGGGACCTAATCTCCTCAAAGCATCTTCAAAGATTTGAGAATTATTTTGGGAGGTTGGCTAGGACAAGTTCTTTTTAAGTTGTAGTTATTACAATGATGGGGTTGTTTGAGCCTTTTCTGAAGGCTTTGATGGTTAGGCGGTCAATATTGGAGACATTTCTTTCCTGGTTGCATATGAAGTGGTTGCAGAGGCTACATGCCTCAATGTTGATGGTGAACACTGGTTTAAAAATGACATTTTGGTTCAAATTGACATTCCTTTTTTCTCAAAAGATGAGTATAATGACATACCATAGTATTTTGAGGTGTAAATATCTTTGTTGAAGGAAATACCATTTTTGTTTTCTTTCTGACATTGCTAAACATGTGAGAATGAAGACTCCTTTCATTTTACTTATGTTCCTTTTACTTATGAGTCTCAAAAATATGTCAGCGAAGGTGAGGGTCAAACCTAATGTATCATCCCACTTCATTTATCATAAGATCCTAATCAAGTTAATAAATTAAAAATTAGTTGAGGAAAGTTAACAAAATATGGGAACATTTTCTTTCATCAGGGGTTTTTGCAGAGTTTATCTCACCTAAACCTAAGGCCATTAGAAAAAACAAGGAAAGTAGGAAGCTTAGTAAAACCCCTTAGACCTTATACTAGTGGACTTTGTCTATCTAGACTAGAAACCAGAGGAAAAACATGATGAAAAATCCTCCTCCTCTAGTTCCTAATATGAGAAATGTCTACACAAGAGGAAATAAGAGAAATATGAAAAGGAAAAGTGTGTCCGTTCCTCATCTACCCTCTCCTAAACATGCATAAGTTGTTGAACCAAAATTAATGGAAATAAGGCGAGATCAACCTAAGACAGAGGAAAGAGGGAGCAGGAAGGATCCCACACTTGCTGAAATCTATAGGGGAAGAAGGTCTCACACTAGACCAATTAATGAATTGAGGCTGAAAATCGAGCTAAAAAAAAACAATAACCTGGGATAAAAACTCATTGAGGTAGATGATCCAACTCAGAGAGATCTGCTCATAAAAAAAGAGAAGCCTTCTAAATCTAGAAATCCTAAAGATCAAATTAAAGATCATTTTGCTAAAGCCAAGAATACTAGGTAAAGGAGATAGAGTGATGTTTGGAGGCAACTAGAAAACTAAAGTGAATCATTTGTAGTGCGGTTTTTTGTTTGTGTTTTGTTTTTCCAATGGTATTTTAGGAGAATTTTGATGGAGCACATGCAATTAACCAATTATTACAATTTTTCTTTAATTTTGGATGAGTGTTAACAGTTAGATTGTCAGCACAAATTTTTCTCTTTTTTGAGATAGAAGTAACATTTAGTTTGCTAGCAGGTCTCGATTTTTTTGCTAATATGAGGTTCACTAGTTAATCCATCAACTCTTGGGAAAATAATTTTTTTGAGGCAAAAAGGAGAATTTTGGAGTGAATATAACACTAGAGGAAGGATTTACATACCAGATTTCCATTTTTTTGGATCAAGGCCAAATTTCAAAGAAGAAAACATTACATCAAGCATGATGAAGAAGGAATTTTTTCAAAAAATATTAACAAAATATAAGTAGAAATATGTGTTCTAGATTAATGACATTATTAGGATTTGGTCAACGTTTCAAACCTTCTCCTAAGGATGAACCACATTATTTGGTTTGAAACGTCGACCAAATCCTAATAATGTGATTAATCTGGAAGACATATTTATACATTATGGATCACAAAAGTCTTAGATCTAACAAAATATCAGTAGTTGGTTTTGATCCTTAGCTTCCACAAGGTCTTCAACAACAACATATTTCTTAGATACATAATATTATCATCTTGTTTTATGATTGGGAAATGTAATGTATTTAGTTTTAATTAGAGATTTAGTTAGCTATTTTGAGACTTTGTAATTAAGGCTTTTCTAAAATCATGGTTATGGTTTTGTAGGTACTCCATAAATCTGATAATGAAAGAAAAAAAAATGGTTCATATTTTGAGAAATAATTTTAATTTATGTGTGTGCTTAATTTATGATGGTTAATCATAGGTGACTAGTGATCAAAAGTATGTAGGGTTCCAAAGATGAGAATTCATGTGTTGACATATCCTACTATTTTTCTTGGTGAATGTAGTTTACTTCAGTTGTTTTCATTTAACCTTTTTATTCTTTATGCTTGAATGAATGTATTAAAGGTAGAGTTCATGCTTCATTTTCATGCTCTATCTTCTCCATTCAAGTATCACTTTTCCTATTGTAACTGAACAAAATTCATCTACTTGATGCTCTAGTTTAAACCACTTTTATGTTATTTTCTTCCACCATTCTCAATAGAAATTTTGTTTAAGGATATGTCAACTATCCTACTCTTAGTCTCTATTACTACATCAAATATCCTAGTGACTCTTTATTAATTTTCAATTTATGTGACACCATGGAAAAGGATTCACTTTCTCTACCTTACTATCGTTTCCAAAAACCTACTAAACTCATAATGAAGCCAATGTACTAAAGACAACCAACTATTGAGGTGGCACTGGGTAGTTGAATTATAAAGTAGAGTTCCCTCTTCAGGTTGAAGGGGCTATCCTTTGGCCCTAAAGTTGGTTTGAATGAGTTACCTTAGGGGATTTTCCTTCAAAACCAAGGGAAAACTTGCGAGTGATAAAATTTTGGTGTCATTTCCAAGGAACGAAAGACCATTCTCCCAAAAAAAAATCTATTGTTCAGATCTGATCTCTGAGGGCAAACAAATATTTGGACATTAGTTTTAGTTGCAAGATTTTTCTCTGGTGACTGCATTCTTAAGATTTAGGGAAATCCCACTATGAATTTTTGGCTCATAAGGGAGTTTACACATGGAGGAAACTAGATCCTAATCCACCAGAGATCCTATCAAATCAAGAAAAGTTGTTAAAAAAAAGAAGATATATAGAAACAATAGCTATTGCTCATTTAGGAACATATTTTTCTTTACTTAATGAGGTCAATTCCATAAACGATATACAATTTGACACTATGTTTGAGAAAACTTTGTTTCAGTCAAAATTAGAAAGTAATCTCTTAGATATTGTATTTGATAAGAGAACATTTAAGACCTATGTTCCAAGCTTTTCCTCTCAAGTATTGATTTTATTACCACAAGACCAAAAAATTTGGCTCTACTTTGAAATATTGGATCATTTAGTTCATGATATTTAGTTAGTTGAATATAAGTCTACTACTTTTCCATTTTCTCTTCCACCATTTTTTGCTCCATCTATTTCTATTAGATCTCATATCCCAAGTTCATCAGTTGTCACTACAAGAGTTTCATTTCCTTTGTCATATATGTTTCAAATTCCTAGTATTTTAGTCACATGAGTCTCAACTATGGTTTCTAGATATGCCCCTCTTACTTTTCCCGGTGAACTACATGACCTTCCTCAGAATTATGGCCAACGCTTGATAGAATTTCATGGACAGGGGGGTTTCACTGCTTACCAACATTTGGATAAGTTTAATGATTTTATAGATCTAGAAGATGTGGATGATGATGATGTCAAGATGAGTTTGTTTGCATAAATATTTTCAAGTGAAGTAAAAAGATGGTCTAGAGGATTTCTAGTAGGATCTATTGCAAACAATCAACACAATGAGCAACTTTTCTTTGCAATAAGGGAGGAAGCCGAAAATCATTTGTAGATCTTTGAAGAATATGATAGTTTGAAAAGAAACCCACCTAGAATAGTGCAAGAGTTTTTTGCTAGGTTTAATAAGGTATATAATGAAATTTCAAGTGATATTCAACCTTCTCATAAATCATATTTGCTTCATTATACTGATGCATTTTATGCTAAGTTCACTTTTCAATAAAGAGAGAAATCCTCCTATCCTGGAAAACATGCAGAGAAATGTCATAGGAGTAGAAATGAATTTGGTGGCTGAAACAGACAAAATGACAATTGAAAGGAAAATGATTAAAGATGAGCCCTCTTCATCAAAAAATAGTCATGTTGAAAAAAATGGGAAATTTTTTTGATAAGCTAACTGCACCTCAGGGTGAGACTCAACCCCAGGTTAATCCTAATTTAGAAGACCTAAAGGCCCTAAAATTAATTAATAATATTAGAAAGGCCCGAGGATTAGTAGATTGTAAGGCCTCCTTTCCTTGATAGTTTTCGTGATGAAAAACCAAGCGAGGAAACATATTAGCAAATAAATTGTATGGGTGATGAACAAGGCCAAGTGTTTTTTTATGAAAGAGTACCATGACAGGTCAACCTTGTTTTCAGAAGACAAAGGTACCACTCAATTGATGGTGGATTCAGAAATATATCAATAGGGTTACAATAATGCAATGGTTGGTTTTCAAAGACAATATAGTCTCATAGGCATTAATGTTCCAATCAAACCTCGACCACTGAAACCTACAGCAAAATAGCAGCAAGAAGATCCAAAGAAAGGAATACTTAAGAAAATTGATGACCCAAAAATGGACGCTCTGAAAATGGTTGATGATGCCAAGAAGGATGTAAAGGATGATGAGCCTCATCATTGGGTAACTATGTGGACCTTCATTCACCTCCTAGATTAGTAAAATCAACTCTTCTTATAACTTATTCCCTGTTTTGATTATATTTTTCTTAATGAGATGAGTTAAAGTGAGATATTATTCCTAGTGGACTAATGTGCATTCAATGCAAGTTTGTTAGAGAAAATCGGGGAATTTTGGAAAGATTAAGGGCTAAAATGCAAATGGGACAAGGAAGACAGATTTCAAGAGGTAAATCATCCTTATTTACTCCTCCCTCATTTGAATATTCATCCATCAATCACACTAGCTTGGAGTATAAGCAGCCAAGTCGTGAAGATTAAAAGGGAGTCGAGCAAGTGATATTCAAAGAGTTAGTTCACGTTGACTTGGGAGCCAAGCCTCCCTAGATTTAAGGAAATCGTTGGGTACTTCAGCTGTATAAATAAAGAGGCCTAGAGCATCATTAGGATTCAAATATTTATTTTAAAAAGACACTAGTTATTTTCGAGCTCTAGACTTCTAGAAGACATTGCTATGTAATTTTTTATTTTGATAATGAGAGTGAGCTTTTTCTTGATCCAATACTCAGTTAACTGAGAGGTGTGAAGCTCTTGGGCTAGGGCCCAACCCTAGCAGCAAAGGTTCCTCTTCTTGTATCTGTATGCTTAGATTATTTTCATATATTTATGGTTAAATTGTCCTTAGAAGTATTTCATTGCAAGTAGTGTAGATTTGATTAGTTTGTTTATTAGTTTCTTCCCTTTGTGCTTTACTTTAGCAGTGGGTTAGAAGGGATAAATAGAACACAAAAAGTTGTCAATAGGTGTCTTGGCCTCACTTCTTCCTTGAGGGATCATCATTTGAGGAAAGGACCCCTATGCATCCCCAAGAAGACAAATTTCTACTTTCTCATATAATTTAGAGTTTACTATACTTGAACCAACATTTGATCAGTTTGCAAGTGTAGGATTTAATTATCATTTCCTCCATTTTCAGTCTTACTATAGATCTCATCAATGGTTCTATTTTATTTTTCAATTTCCCTCATGCATGAAGTAGACATCTAGCTCCTTAAACTCTATTTTTCTATCTTAGTGAGATTGTTCTTATTTACATGATTTTTTTTGGAAAAATCAATGCTTTGTTGACAATAATACTGGGGCGGGGGTGAATCAGTATTATCTAATTCTTTTGCCAAATCTTTCTTATTTATGCTTTGAATTATTTTTGCATACCAATACCATAAATAATGAGCATGAGCAAGAAAAGCAGACAGTCACATCAAAGAACACCAGATATAAGGTGGAAACCCAATGTGGGTGAAAACCACCTGCTGCAATATGTCTCTATCTTCTTTCAAATTAGAAACTCCTTTTACAATGGTTTTGTACTAGTGCAGTCCTTTACCAGTACGTAGGCTGCAACCTGCAGAGAGCTACAACTTCTCTCTCGTTTTCCAGTCTCTCCTCGAAGGGAGCTACAACCCCCTACTTCTTTTCTTTCAAGAACCACTTTTCATAAATTTTCAAACTGGATCATCAAGTAAGTACTAGTAAGTCACCCAGATAACCAGATCCACAATAACAAAAAACTAAACCTAGAACACCTTC
>APFE030263087.1:16733-30269 GCA_000404065.3 Pinus taeda | reverse complement strand
AAACAATGGAAAACCCTTCACATTCCAAAACCTGACCCTAGAAGATGAAATGCCAAATTGTGGGCCCCGTTTTTGGGTAAGTTGGTACATCAACTTCCCGGGGTCACGAATTGGGCGTATTATCTCTGTTTGATGCGCATGATAGCCCGTTGGAAAGATCTCTCTGAGGACTACGACAGAAAATACAATTTTTAGTTGGAAAAATTGTTGGCAGTAGATTTCCCAAAAAACGTCGTTTAGGGCCTCAAAACGGCTCCGGAAGTTTAGGACCCGAAAAACTGCTAAAAATAGTAAATTGTGCTATAATTAAGGAAACTGAAAAACTGAAAGAGACAGTTGTAGGGGTCCAAATGGGATAGGTGGGTGGCCACCAACATCCACCTGGATCACTAAGAGTGGAGCAGAAAACCACTCCTTATTCTCATACTCCTAAGCCTGAAATTGAGAAGCTTATGAACAAAGATCAATGGGAGGAGGACACCTTGCAGAAAGCTAAGGAGAAAATTTTATCTACAACCACCTCATATACACCAGTCCCTCAAATGAATCATGATAAAAGGCCCATAGAAGAAGAGTCTTCTCGAGTGACAGACATTAAAGGAAAGCAGTTATTAATTTATACAAAGAAGCCTAAAAAGAATCCACAACCTGTTTTTATGTAGGATAAAGAAGGGAACACTACTATAGTCATGATAGGTAAACATGTTTCAACAACACCAGAAGACATTTTTGTAGGTACAAGACAAGAAGACATTTTTGTAGTATTTTCATCCTCCTCGATTCATAAGATCCTCCAGATGTAGCTCAGACAATAGATTTGGCTCAAGAACAAACATAGCCCAATATTTTTGCTAAGTACAAAGAAATAAAGAAGAAGATGAGATGCTAAAGCCAGCACGTACACTCAGTTCTAGAAGAAAACTGCTTCTTCCCAACACAGACTTATGTTAGGCTTCAATATTGAACAAGGAAGAATGAAAATGGCTTTTCTACAGACACCAGTTCCATTCCCCAAATCACTAGTAGACTACAAGAAGACCATCTTCTCCTTTGACACAAATCAGATCCATTTGATTGATCAGATGGATATGCACAAACAAACTGGGGAGTTGTTATACTCCACTCTAACTAATACTGCAATGACAACTTCAAAACTACAGGCCTCCATCAACAACATACATTCAAAATTGAAGCTAGAGAAAATCTCATCTTTGGCAAAGGATACTAGAATTAAGTCATTAGAGGACTTAGTCATTAAGCTAGGTTATGACCCTAGTGATGTAAAGGCAATAGAGGAGATTGTAAAGAAAAAGAATGTTGATATAGCATATATGAGAAAGAAGCTCAAGCTTCCATCTACATAGGATCCACAGGCCAAGGAAATGGGATAACTAGAAAAGCAAAAGGGAGATATGTTCAAGATAATAATTGAACAGAATGTCCAGATCAGAGAGATGGAGATGGAATTAGAAGATTTTCTCAAGGAAAAGAAGCAGTCCTCATTGTTGGCTATAGTTCCACTAACTGTATTACCAATTGCAGTTGCAGGATCAACAGGGGCTTCAACATCAACAACAACACCAACACCAAGTACAGAATTTTCCATCGAATTAGTTAAATCCATGTAGGAGATGTCCATTCAGGGAAAGGAGATTGAGAAGTTGAAAGAACAGTTGAACAATGTACATGAACAAAATTTGAAGAATGATAACTCCTATATACCATAATTACAAAAATATCACAGGCTTGCTCAAAGAATAGAGTTTTTAGAGAGTGATTCAGTAATGGCTCAAAATCTAGCACAGGCTAAAGAAATCATATGGACATATATAAATCAAGCTATAACTGAGTTTTAGCCATCAATCCAAATCATTTTTGACCAGGAAGAGCTGATAGAGAGGTCAAAAACATTGATAAAACAAGTGATGGAAGTATTGGGAGACAAGCCAACTGAAGCAGTAACATTGATAAAAATCCTAAATTCTAAGACCAGAGAAGAATTAGAGGACTTACAGATTGAAGATAGGACTGAAACCATCTTAGAAATCAAGAATGTTTTCCAAAAGAGAAACTTGATGGTTCAATTAGAGAACAAATGCTAGAATCTAGAAAATTTTGTCCAGAGATTCCATACCAGGTTTAATCTACTAAATCAGAGAGGTATGCTAGGTTTAGTGGCTTTGAATGATAAGTTAATCAGCTTGAGTGACTACAGTAAAAAACTTTACACTATTTCCAAAGATAAATCCAAGTTTGTAGGGGTAAAAGGAAGTATGATAGGCAAAACTTTCTTCGATGATCTAGATTTTGATCTCATCATCAAACACGAGATTAAACATATTTTCATCAACAGGCCTACCTTTGAGAAATATATTGAAGTTGATGAAACATATATAAAGCTAATAAAACTTTCTATTCCTAGTGAAGATCGATGGGATCACTTGTGTGAATTACTTGAGTGAAACATTTTCTCATCTCAGACATCAAGACAACACCTTTTTGGAACCAGTCACCAACAACCATCCTCAACAATAGTGCTAGTGGCTCTAGCAATTCTAAATTCCTAAATTTTTGTACTAATTCTATAATCTATTTGAGATATTTTAGGATTTTTTCTTGATCTTTTGACATCAAGATATTTTGTAATTATTTTTCTATAATTACTTCATAATTCGAAGTAGTAGAGGTTGATGTTTATGTAAAGAAAGGACCATTGATGTAAAGTTGTTCCACGGAGTTCCAGTGGACATATTTCAATAATACAAAAGCTTTTTTAGGATCCCTGTTAATATTTTTTGGTGAAGTGATATTCTCTTTTTTTATTGTGTTTTCTCTATTTTTCATATGTGTTTCTTTTCTCTATTGTTTTAAAGAAAATTAAGTTCAGTATTTGTTTCAAAAGCACCCTGTTCTAGCTTAAAATAATATCAATGTTTTCTACTGAAGTTACACAATAGTGTTCTTATTTTCCCTCTGCTTAATGGACAATTAATCATTTATTCTTTTTCCATCTCATTAAACATATAAGATTCAATAAATATTCCTACCTTGCCCTGTTAGATCTGTCTATAAATTCTGAAATAGATCCATTCGAAGAATATTGACTCCATTACCCAATGGTGTAATGTTACATTATCAACCAAACAACTAAACCAAATCTAAAACCAAACCATTGGACTTTCATAGCTAGCCTAATATCTCAATATAAACAAATCTAAATATGAAAGAGAGATCTCTCTCCGAAGCTGGCAGGGTAAGATCCCAACTTCCAAAGTGGTTTTGTGGTTACCTTTGTATTTCTTTCACAGTCTTAGGAAATACAGAGTGCTAACAATGTGTAAAATTTCATAGCATATTTTATTCCTTCACATTGAATCTCTCCCGAGTCCAACTATTGCTCAACAAACTTTTATTTGATGAACTTCACCAATGTATCGATTTTCTAATATGGAGGGGTTGATAATTTCCAATATCCAGGAAATGATAATATGGATGAAATCATTTTTATTTCATAATACATACGAAACCAATAATATCAAAATGTAACTCCATACCACCAATACGAAAGCAAGTTTATTCCATGTGCACAGGCATAGGCATCCATAGGGCATGTTATTGACTATTGAAAAGACAACCACTATTGTGTCCCCCAAAACGAAATTGAGTTCCAATTTATTCACGGTCGATAAAATGTAAAGCTCACATGAATAATGTTTTTAAATTACGTACATTCAAAATAATGTGTGCCACAAAACGAAATTGAGTTCCAATTTATTCACAGTTGATAAAAATAAATCTCACATGAATAATGTTTTTAAAGTATTTACATTCAAACTATTGTGTGTCTCAAAACGAAATTGAGTTCCAATTGATTCAGTATTGATAAAATTAAATCTCGCATGAATAATATCGTTTTCTTCTTCTTTTTTGCCGGGCCACTCTCAATAATTTTGCAAAGGTACGAGGATCGATACCAATAAAGGTAAAAAAAAGAAAAGAGACCTGGTCGAAATGAAAAAAAAAAAAAAAAAAAAAAATTATATATATATTATAAAAACAACTTGAAGCAAGAAAATTTAAGAGGAAAAGCCTCCTAATCATAGAAAAGGTCCATGCCTTAAATCAAAATCTTTAGAAGTTCCAAACTCAAAATTGGAGATGAAGAGAGAATTGGTACTACATATGAGGGTTTTGAAAAGTTTGATATGAAGAGAGAATTGGTACTACATATGAGAGTTTTGAAAAGTTTGATAGATGGTCTCTTATGAAATATAGGGTGAAATATGTTCTAAATATTTTATAGGGTTTAATAGTAGGTAAAATATATGAGATAATTTCATCATTGTCAATCAACTAGTAGTGTTGCAGTCTAACATTGGCATATCAATTCTTGCTTATAATTTCATACGACTGACATGATAATCAGTCATGAGGGCTCTGCCAATCATACTGCATTTTTAAGACTCAACACCTCGTTTTTAAACGAAAAACAAAAAAGCAAATCAAATATCAAAAATTTTGGTAGATGTAGGTAATTTCTTGAACCCTTTGAAACCTTTTGATAATCGCACTAGAGTTTATGAGGGCACTTAAGTTTATGAGGTCAATGCTAGCATTCAACCCTAGGTTTGGATATGTCACTTACTTATGAAGAAGAAGCTATGAAGGATTTGATTGCCATGGCAACATAAATCTTCAAGGGAGGGAAGATTCCATTGACATTACACATTTCAAGAAGTAAAGAAAAAAAAATATGTAGCTTTATACCCTAACAAAAGTATCTATATACATATAAGGATGGGAAGATGGTGCATGTATTGGATTAAGGGTTCTGGGACTACCTTCAGCCCATAAAATTGGGAAATGACCACCTGGGTACTTCGTTATTGAATCATAATGATGGGTTTGGAAGAATTTGGGGTATCACAAGTTGTGGAAAAATAATATTAGCATAGTTCCCGTCTTCTTCCATACTTCTAAATGTGTATAATAGAAAAGGTAAGTCCAAAACTCTAGTTCTCACCATTGACTTATGTAGCATTACTGGTTTTGTAGATGATGGGTTTGTAGCATGAGTTATGAGGGACGTTGTGATGTATATCAACAAAGATGCTTTTGATACATGATTCCACTTCAAATTGATTTTAGGATTGGTTCCAAGGTGCTACCAATTTACAGGAGGGTAGCCTAGATGAAGAAAAATTTTCCAGGGTTGGATCCAATGGAAGGGATTATAAGGCCAAACTTAATACTGGAATGACTAATGTCGTGGAATCCCAAATGATGAGCACTTTTATCATGACACAGAAGCTAACCGATAATAGTAATTGTTCTTACCTTCTGCCATAGACCCAATTCAATTTAAATATATCATCTAGACTTCGTTGGCCTTAGGGTTACAAAGGTGTTACATATGGCTTATATAACTCTAATAAAAAAATAAATAAATAAAAATAATAAAAATAATAAAAAAAAACAACAACAACAAAACCCATGAAAGTTGATATCAGTATTCTGACAAAATTAAATAGGTTATGGACCTCTCCTCACTATGGTTATAAAGTGGTTAAGGTGTGTGCCTGCAAAGTACATTGGCTTTCCTCTCGAGAATCTAAATATCTCAGGTGATGTTAAGAATTTCCACTAAGTAGCCGAGCAAGAAATGAGCTTTAAAATTTTCTTGGACCGCTACTGACGAGGTTATTACTATGGTTGTATGAACGTTGTGTAATGCATATAAGGGAGCCATATACTATATAATAGAGCTAATTAATTTAATCTCAATATGGATTTCTTATAGGCATACAAGGTTACATAAGAATGTAACACATCCACAATGCATGAAGGTGGGTTTCTAGGGTCCAGATTTGAATCTGGGCATTGATACCATGTGAGGATCCAACCTAGGGTCCTCTAACTAAAAAAATATTTATTTAATTTAAACACAATAAGAAGGGAAAAGCTTATTTATACATAGGTGAGACTACTGCAAATTGATTCCAAACACCAAAACTCCAGAGGCCATACATTTATCTAATGATAATATACAAGTAAGATTTATTTACAATATATTAAACAAGTAAGAAATTCCATTTCAACAATTTACATAAGTAATCAACAAATGGAAGAATACTTGTTCTATTAGCTTGTTTGGGGTGCTTTTGACTCTGTTGGGATGCTCCTCTTGGCTACCTGGCTAAATTTGCCTCCCAGCCAACTAGGAATGAGTTCCTAGCCTAAGGAACCTCCACAGATTCCCTAGCCCTTCGAGCCCAAGTCCAACTAGCTGTAGTGTGTCCAAGTTAAATCAACACTCTCCAATAGATCCAAGTTTGAATTATCTCATTTATCTCTCCATTCTCTCCCTTCTCTTTCTCCACATTCCTTCTCCAAAACCAAATCCTCCAAAGTCAAAACAAAGACCAAAGATTCCCCCTCTTCTCTCATCCTCCTTCCCTATTATGTCTCTTCCTCCCATCCACCTCAACCACCTACCATTGATGTCATGACTACCCCCTCATCCTTTCATTTTAGTATCCTTGACATTTCTTACCATATCGTATTCAAAGTAGATTTGAGAAGACACTTTGGAAATAAAATATGGATATTTAATTTGGAAATAAATTGGAGAAGATCATATCTTCTCAAAAGTATAATTGAGAAGACACTTTGGGATATGGATAAAAGTAAATTTGAGATGACACCTTGGGAATTGAATAGTAACAATATTAAAAGTCATATCAGTAAAATAAAATTATAGTTTCACAAGTGTAGATATATACTAATATTTTTCAATAATTATAAGTCAATATTTTCAAGTTAATTAAGCGAAATTAACCTGATAGGATAAAGTAGGGCATTACATTTATTAACTATTTTTTTTTTTAATATTTACCATTTTTTCTTCAAGGGGTATTTAGAATTTTGTTTTTAACTAAAAAGCCGACTTAGTTTTATTAATTCTACAAAAATGATCCCCACCCAAGGGAAATTCCTAACATCGCACTTATCCTTCCATGTGTTAAATCCTCAAAATTCACCAACTTTTGCCAAATTTTTCGAGATTTTAAACATGGAAAGGGGAGGTGATGATGATTATGTATTGGTTTCCTCTATACTTGAAATTTCAAAAAACAATATATTGAAATTTTCTGAAATTTGACCAAATGTGAAAGTTTAGGTATTAAGAGAAAGTGATATAGTGCATGATGAGGATATGCTAATGGCCACTACCCAACATTTCTTGCTTACCTTCATGAGTAGAATTATTAAACATTACTCAAAATTTTGGATAAATTTATTTAAGTATTTTAAAATTTTAAGCATAGAGGTATGAAAAAGATCATTATCATCATCCTATTATTCCATTCCTGAAATTTAAATTAAAAATGGAAAATTTTGGCCAAAATTAAATAAATTTTCAAACGGAGGGAGGAGTATTGACCTTAGGAATTGCTTAAAGGGATATGGAGGGTGGTCGTGGAGGGGTAGGGAGTGGGGGGGCAGGGGGGTGCGGCGTGTGGATTTTTTTACCATTTCCCTTATTTCCTTGCACCACCCTCATTCATAGATGTTGACAAAACTTACCCAAATCTCTCCAAATTGTTTAACATTTAAAACATATATGGAAATGGAGGAATTCGAGTCATCGCTTTTTGTCCATCCAATCTTGAAATTTTAAAGAACTGCAAATTTTTTTTTATAGAATTCTATTAATTTTTCTCAAAAAAAATCTAAATTAAAGGAAAATATATTCTCAATTATATGAAATTTTGTAAAATTTATAACATTGCTCTTTTAAATTTTATAGAATTAAAGATTCAATTCTCCCTTTTTCTTCGAAAAATTTGGTAAGACATTAATATTTTGCTAAAATTTACAAATATTTAGTTAAGAGTCATTATGGAAGATGGTTTACATCTTTAATTTTTAAGGTTGTAGCTTAAGCAATGTAGATCTATTTATTTTCTAATGAGTTAAGCAATGTAGATCCATTTTTTTTCTAATGTTGTAGGGCTTAAGGCTACTAGAAATGCTAGGTTATTTAAGGCGAGATAGCCCAAAACATTTCAGATATTTGCATAAATAGCTTTGGTATTTAACTTGTGTAAGAAAAATCCAAAAACAAGAATTCCAAGGCAAATAAGAAACTTTTTTGATAAATAAAATTCATTACTTGAGTTTACACGAAATTTACAAAGATTCAAAACATATATATGTTATAAAAAAATATTCTTTTTTATTCGAATTTTATCTCCTTCCAAACAAATAATTATACAAAATTAATAACATTATAGGTATTCTTAAATTTATCACAGAACTTTGAAGATTCTACATTGTTTTTCTATGTTATATTATTCTATTGATTATGAAACAAAATAAAAATACAATGAGGCGCTGGCCTTTGCAGCGCTGAACAGAGTTTGTCAAAAAATATCTCAAACCTAGACGTGATTGCCCCATCGAGGGGGAAACTAGTCCATGAAACCAGAAAAAGACCCACGCAGGGGTCACAAGTTTTAACATAAAGAAAACTCGCTCAGGGGCCTAGATTGAAAGCTAGTGAATCAAACCAGAAGGAATATTTTCAAAACATAACATAGCAAAAATCAGACAACAGCATATATTACCTCCAGCTAGCGGTAACGCGACACATGGCAGCCCAGTTGTCAGTCTGAATGGACCCCCTGGAGGTCATCTGTAGTAGGTTCTTCAACAATTCGACACGCATACTTGTACCACTCCTCCTCCTCTGCGGACATGTCGCGCAATATTCCACGAACTGGTTGAATGCTAGCAGAGTTGCCTTCTGCTGCATGCTTGCCTGACGTGTCGCCCTGGATGTCACCAGTTGCCTTCGTGTCTCCTGCTCTGCAATCGGTGGCTTGTTGGCTGCCAACCAGCTCCTCGCCATGCGGGATGGTGGATTTCTCAACCATCTGCTACTTTCCTGGATCTCAAGCATTCATGTTCCTCTAAGCGGCCCTCTACTGCTCACCACTGTTTCCTGGCTGAGCTTCCTGCAGGTCAATTTCCTCAGTGAAGGTAATGGTAATAGTGGCGGTGATGACGGGCCAGTGTAGAGCGTTATGGAAGTAGAATTGAGTCGTATGAGGAGAGGGATGGGGGGGAAAGGGAAAATTGGCAATGTGGACAGTTGCGTTCGTTCTGCGGTCCCCCTAGAGCTGAGACCGTCCTCTGCCACTACGCGTGTCTAGATATCTGCCAGAGAAGGTGCCATGGGGATGAGTAGTGTCCGGAAAAGAGGAGGGAGAAGTTCATTCAGGGCTGGGCGTAACGGGAGGACGAATGCTTCCACCACGACAGCCCCCTCTTCTGCTGCGCATGTGGTGTCGAATGCGTGCCATGACTGAGTTAGTCTCAGAGCTAACACTTGGGGAATCAAAGGAATTACTGGGACTGGAATGGCTGTTTAGAGGGAAAAGAAAGGGGTTTTGAGCTTGAATCAACTTACAGTGCGTCGTTTGGGAGAAATGATACCCATTTCCCACATCCACGCAGCTGGGCAACCAACATCTCCTACCGATGACGGGCGATAGCTTGGCTCTGCAGCCTGAGGAGGGCAAGTGTTGTTTAGCAGAGGATGGAGGAATGAGTTATGGTCTATGGAGGCCATTTCCTTATTCTCATTACAGAATTCTCGACTTGAGCATCATATTAATGGTGCCTGCAAGTTACCATGAATGTGCCTTAATTTGCCTTGGGAGAGGATGTGGGCAGCCATGTGGCCAAGCCACCCGCCATCCTTCCATCTAATTAACATTAATTTTATTATGATCACGCGCATCCAGATTTGAACATTCTACATTAGGTTACATAACTTTGAACATTTTTTTATTAATTATAATTTAGATATTGGTGAGTTACCTATTTAAAAATATTCCAAATTAATTATAACTTGAAAAAAAAAATAAAAATATTGATTATATTTTGATAAAACTGAACGAGAAAGCAAATGCCCCGCCCCACCCCCATAGTGCCTTCAACACCATCGACAGAACTTATTATATTGAAAATTACTCAAGAAGGTTGCTTTGAGTTAAAGTAGTACAATATACATGGAATTTAGAGAATGATCGTAATAATTACTTTTTTAACATTGTACTCCCTTTAAGTTGCTGTGAAACTAATAACATGTAGGACAAATGATGGTTCAACAAATGTAGGATATGTGGTATAAGTACATGGTCAATGATATTAGATTTCGTTCAAAAGTGAATAAAATCATTGGAAAAATGTAACACATGAATGATTAGAATATTTTTTAATGTTGCATTGTACTTTTAAGTTGTTGACAAATTAATAACATGCAAGACGAATGATGGTTCACCTACTACATGATAATTTGGATTTGCGTTCAAGTACGTAATCAATTATATTAAATGTCAGTCAAAAGTGAAGAATACCTTAGGAAAGGGCAACAAATGAACGTCATTTTTTCATTATTTTGTGTAATATGTTATAAGCATTTAAAGGTGGTGTTTTAATCTCTTTATAGTGAAAAGCTATTTTTTCTCTTATTGAGAAACCAAAAAAAATCTATTTTGTAAAATTAGGGAAAAATTTTTATTTTTATTTTAAAATACTAATAATTTTTTATTAATTAAAAAAAATATATATTAACATCAAAATAATATTAAAGAATGAATGATAATACAAAAAATATTGAAAAAAACTAAATATATATTTACATTATTATTTTTTCTAAAATAAAATAAAAACTTTAATTTTTTTAAATAATTTTAAATAATAATAATATATATAAATAAATATAAATATATATATATTAATATATATAATAATATATAGTATTAAAAATAACTTAGGTATATTCTCTAAATCATAATAAAGAGATGATCCCAACAATGTTCTTTCTTTAATTTGACTAGATTAAGCATGCTCACAATGACTATAATTTTACTAGGAAATACAAATATGTGAGAATGTCTATATAGAAAAAGATTTTCACTATTCATAAAAGTTGGGAGTTACATATTTAATTACAAAATACTAGCCAATCTTTTATTGGGTAAATTGAAGCAAAGCAAAAATTGGACTCTTTGTAGAGAAGCGAGAGCCAAATGAAAAGTGACAACAATAAAATCAAAACAATAGCTATTAATATGCGACCTAAGTTGACTAAGTACAACATAGACATTAAACATAAAAAACATAACTTTTAGGCTGCATGTTTTGAATCTTATCCTGACACCATGATGGGAGCTATTAGATCAACTGAGGTTTGATCGGCTGTAGGGGGTAGGCCTAGGTGATGCTCAAGTTGCTCCATTCTTCTATCCAAATTGAAAATATGACTGTGTATATGCTCGAGAGAGTGGAGAATATCTAACCATGCTTCATGACAATCAAGAATGATTTTGTCCATAAGGAATTTCATTTACTAGTATAAATCGATAACCTACATATATTAGCTATATCTTCAATGTGCATTGACAGTGTTTGGACCTAGCCTTCCCAATCCCAAAGGACTTTAGTGTCAAATAGAGAGGACCTATGAGAGGACGCTTCCTCCTCCATGTCACAAAGCTCAACTTTAACATGTGGAGGAGTGAGCTCTCTAAATTGAGAGGACAATTCCTGGAGTTTGCATTACATGTGTGTTCTACCTTATTATACCCTTTACTGATATGAGGAAATCCCTCTACAAAATCTACCTTTCTGCTTGGGCATGATGAAAATATCAAGTGTGACATGTGCTAGCTCACTAAGGAAAATAAATGTACTTCCTCTGTAGAGAGAGGTAGGTTGTTAAGGAATTGAACCAAATACCCCTAATGAGATACCTGTAGAGATTACTAACGTTGATTGGTAGGGAAAGCAGTGATGGGATGCAATTTATTAATGCTTAGCAAGCCTAAGACTGCCCTTTCTTTCCAGAATTACAAATTCACCTTTGCCCCAAAGGAGGACAAAGCGACAAAGGAATAAGATTAAAGACAATAAAGCTTCCACCTTGAGAATGTGCACAAGGCACAAACTAACTCTAGAATTGCAACAACTCCCCACTAAACTATGCTCACTTGGATAGGATATAAGTAAGATAAAAACATATAACTAAGTCGAAGACCACTTTGAACAAAAGAGCAAGATAGATTACCTTTAGAGCCCACAATATTGGTCAGGAGAAGGCAAAATGTGTAACCAGCTAGAGTAATCTCGAGGCCATGGAGAGTGTCATGAAAAATGAGTCTTGAAAATAAAATAACCAAAGAATTTGTAAGCTAGAAAAAACACAGTAAGCAAACCATAAATTCTCGTTGACCCATGTATTCATTGCACTGGCTATATTCTAGTGAATTACCCATCATCTAGCATGGAGAGGAGGATGTGCATGTAGATAAAAAAAGGTTGGGGGTGGAACTTCGTTGGCAAAGAGGAATCAGTGCTTTATGATATCATAAAATCCTCCCGAGAGGCTTGTCGAGGAAAAAGGCATTGAGAAAGGCTAAATTAGGATGGAAACAACACTGCATTAACTATAAATTTGGACCCAAACAAAGCAATTGTCTACAAACTGAACACTATTACAATCCACGCATAATAAAATGCCAACCAAGCATTGTGACTTTCCATGTTACCTCCCAAAATGATTTACAATAAAAATTGTGAACCAGGTGACCAAAATACATACTTATTTTGCCAATTGACCTAGAGGATGGCTTTGACACTATCTTCCTTAAACTTTGGTATTAATTAACATCACCAAGATGATATGCAGAGAGATCTTGAGCCGCCCATCCATCATGTTGTTCCAGACTATTATCCACTCATGGGAGGTGAATATAGGGATCACATAGATGTGCAATTACAATACTAGGGAGTGTGGTGCCACAGTCTCCCACATTATAGCTAGATGGGGTAGTGACACCCCGCCTCCCCTCATGGCTAGCACATGTCACCCTATTCGAGAGAAAGTTAAGTTACTTTTTAATAAGAGGAAGATATGTAATTCCTTTACTGCTTAATATGGAGTTCACAGATGAGATGTAAAAATAATATGATATTTAATTCAATCTATGTTCGATTGCATGTAATATTTAAATAAATATAATTAATATATATATATTTTAAGCAGATCAAAGCAAAATCCAATATGAATTTTTAGTGAAAGATTTTAAACATTCTAAAAAATACTCTGCTCTTCCTCTCTCTCTCTAGAGAGAGAGAGAGGATTAAATCCCAAGGAATTATATTTATACTTCGAAATATGAGGGGGCATTATTAATATTTAAATTGGAGAATGTGAATCAATAAATTAAAATATTCATGTTAAAATATGTACATATTATAAACAGTGAAAAAAATTAAAAATAATAAACTTAAAATATGAAAAATAAAAAAAATCTTATAGTCAAAACACTTTATTAGTGTTTTGCTCAAAACTAGCATAGATCCATCTTAACTATAGATCTACTAATAGTTGAGAAGAATCAAATCTCTCCATGTGCTAATCTTTTCTCAAGGATTTCACTCAAAAGAAGGTGTGCATCTCAA
>APFE030263087.1:0-11557 GCA_000404065.3 Pinus taeda | reverse complement strand
TAATTATCTCCTAAATTAATTAATTTTATCTCTTAAATAACCTTAATAAATTATATTAAGAAATCATAATTTAAAATTCTACCAGTTGACTCCAAAACATTCCCCCACATCTATCATTATATATACCCTTACATTTTCCTTGCCCTAATTCACACCAATCTCCTCAAGAATCTGGGCATTCCCCTGAAGATGGACTCACATAGAAGTTTGAAATGTTGGGTTTAATAAAAAATTTGAATAGGTTATTCCACAAGCATTTTAAATTTGACTCACCTATATGGATTCTCTCTTTAAAATATTCCAATGTTCTATTAAAAGTGGATTGAAAATTCATTTATCCCCGAGGTTTTGTTAGGAACTAAACCCCATAGTTCTCTTTGGATTTTATCCTCAAGGATTTCCTTCAAATCAAAATTCTCACTTGGGGATATGATAGAGGGAATGTTTTCAAGCATAAGTTTCGTGTCCTCCAAATCTACCCCTTTTCTCTCTATATGCATATCCCCAAAATGAGATTATATTGCCTCTTTTATTTCCTCAAAATTCCTAAGAATCATTTCATCTTCCATTTTACTTTCTTGACATTATTTCTCCATGCCTTAGTTCTTGCTTGCTTATTAATGGAAGTGGTATTTCTGTCCCTATATTTTAACCATAGTTTATGGGAATTGACCCTCCACATTTCCTCCATTCTAAGAGCTTTGTGAATTTTTTCAAAGACAAAATTTTATTCTTTAATTAAATCACCCAATATTACTTTGAATTCCATATTTCCCTATAATGAAACAAGTTTTGATATGCATTCCTCTTTCTCACACTTCGGGGGAGAATAAGCATTTTTAGCCCATTCCTCAAGGGTGTTTTTCATTTTTTTCATATTTTGAACCCAAAGAAAGATAGAGGTGATTGGATTCCACTTATTCCATTCTTCAAAAACTATTCCTACAATGGTTTGATCTTGGAGTGAGAGAGGATTGAACCAAAAAGGAATGGGTCCATAGTCTTGAGAATCCAACATCATAAAAGAAATGGGTTTATGGTTAAAGGTTACCCAAGCAATAATCTTAAAATCAATTGAAGTGATACTCTAGAGAAAATCATTTTGAACTAAAAATCAATCCAATCATGTTGTTATATGTTCCAATCCTATTCTCTTGGTTGATCAAGTTTATTTCCCTTTGATTGGCTTGATGTCCACTAGATCCTAGTCAAATATCAAGCCTTCAATTCTTTGCTAGAATGGGTCTCCAAGTGCACTCCCTCCCCTTTTCTCTTTGTGACTAAGGAAAATTTTAGGGGTTAAACTTATCCCATGGGTTAATTTTCCATGTTTTTTCCCAAAATAATATTAGTAAATTTATATTTCTTTCTTAAAATGATTTGCTCAAATTTTGAAAGAAAAAATGATTTTACCTTAAAAGTCTTTAAAGTTTTATAGAAACTATAAAATCTTTAAAAGTTTGAATATTTCTACAAAAATATCACCAGACAATTTATTGTTTTCATATTAAGGACTAGTATGAGTCACCAAGGTTTATACACTATAAGATAATTTTCCATCCTTAAATTTTTTTATGTTTGTGATTGAGGATTACATTAATATCACTTACAATATTTTTGTTCTAAAATTACTATGATCCTTTTAATGTTGGAAGAAATTCCTAGTAGTCCACCTCTCCTTTGTATATTATAGGCATATAAATACGTATGATTTTTAAAATTTTCCATATCTGTTGATGTACGAAACATGTAAACATCCAATGTTAGGATTGATATGAAAATTCTAGGTGCAAGAGAATGTTATTCCATGCAATGCATAGGCCTCTAGATGAAGCTCTTGAACATATTACTTTCCCTTCACTATTTTTCCACTACAACCTACATGTTTTAAGGATTTTCAAAGCCTCTAGCTTAGTCTCTTAGGGGAGGAGGATAAAGGGCTTTTCATATTTTATTATATCCTTTATTTTTTCTACCATAAACTAACTACCCATACCTCTACTATTCTAGGAGCCAATGATCATTTCTTACCAAATGATTTTTGGTTCCCCCAAAAAAGGGTATCAAGGACCTTAGATTCTGAAAATTGTTTCTCCTATTCCCAAGTATCTCTTTATAGTCAATTGAGTGCCCAATAATTCCTCCTTCTTTTCTATCTCTTCTCATTTTTCCTTGGCTGACTTTCTTCTACCTTTCTAGGGAACCTATTTTCCATGTAATCCTCTTCCTTTTCTTCTTCATTAATTTGGCGCTGATAATTTTTTCAAGTGAGGACTCTAGACAAGCACATTGACATTTTTGGAGAGTGGTAAGCTCTTTCCAATGATTTGATACATTACTTTCTATTCCAAGGGAGAGTAAAATTTATAGGTTTTCCTCCATTGTTTCCATTGAGGGGAGAACCCATACATATAATGAGCAAGTAACTAGAGTATCTAAGAATGAAATAGTATCTTCTTGAGATAGAAGTTTGAACTTGTTCATCCTTGGACTTACGCCTCCTTCCTTGGACCATTTTGGGGATTTGCTTGTGGATTCATGGGGGCATATCTTGTTAAGGCTCAATGAATTGAGTTTGCACATGTGTTTTCCCTAATTTGAAGGGTCTCAATTGATGTGTTGTTATTACTACAAGCATTGAAGTCATTGTGGGGGTAGCTTACTTCACATTCATTCTTTTTCTTTTTAATTAATTGTCATTATTCTTCCTTCTCTTGTGTTGGTTATTCTACTTGGATATTTTTTTGGAAATTTTCATGAAGTGGCCATATTTGAGAAGTGAATTTCAATTTAAAGATAGTTTCTCATAATCCATAGGTTGTTTGTGTTTACAACTATCTATATATAGTTGTATTGATTCATGTAAGCCCTTCTCCGAGTTTACTTCCACACATATGAAAGCACAAGTGAATACATCATCTCTAGCTTCAAATCTATCAATATGTTTTCTCAAGGTGTATGTTATGCAATGGTGCATGGTGTCTTCATTTCTAGAATTCAATGGGAGATGCAACAAATAAATCCACACAAATGTAATTGTTTGGACATTGTATTCTAGGTTAAAGTATAGATTTCACATGTTTAGGTACATGCCCTTGGTGGAAAAAAAATAAGGCCCATTTCAAAAGATAAGCTCTGTGTTCTTTGGCCTCTAATAAGACATATAAGACTAGAAGGCATATAAGGCTCTTCCATGAAAATAATAGGTGAGATTTTCCTTTATGGGCACTACTAGTTCCTTTGTACCTAGGTTGCAATGGCTTTGGGTGAAGGCCATGCCCCCATTATTGTCAATTAGTCCTCTTTCAACTAGTGTCATTGCCATATGATGAGAAGATGAAGATGGAAGAATAAATTCAAGGATTTCATTCAATTTCTTAACAAATATATAAGGGCTAAGGATTCACCATATTCCTTATTGCAAAAACCAAAGATTGAAAATTAGTAACTTTAGAATATGAAGGGGGTGTCTCCTTGCAACAACTAAACTTAACCCGATGGGAGTGAATTTACAGTGTTAAATGTCATCAGCTCGCATGATTCACATGAGAAGGAGAATACTATGGAATATAAATGTGCCCCTAGGGATCAACACCCACAGCACCACTTGTTTGAAAGTTAGCCACGCTTGGTGGTTATACTTCCCAAAGGCTCAACCACAGGGTTGTTTGTCAAATTGTTTTAAATCAAAGGCAAGTGGTGTGTGAGGGAGCTCTGTTTGCCATTCCTTTTTCTTCAAACTCTCGACCTTGATGCTGGTTATGGCTGCAGTGCACATGAAGTTGGTGTTTAATGAGGATATTAACATGTGTGCCATCAAGCACACTTGTCTTCCTTTGCTTTTCCATAGTTTGGGAGGTATTTTAGGCTCTTGTCATCCATAGATCGTTGGTTATTTCTATAAGGAGAGGGACCTCACCGCAAGGTGGCATATTTTCTACGATGTTTTCAGCTCTAGTAACCCTCTCATATCTATCCTCCATTATGACTTAGTAATGCTTGTGCACAAATTTTTTGGTGAAGGTCAGGTGATATATTTCAATCCTTTGATTTTTCATGTTCATCATCAACTCATAGTTTATGGTAAGTTGTTTGGTTTTGGTAATCTGGTTTGGTCTTGCAAGCGTCCATGTTTTTTGTACTCTTTTTACATAACACAATGATAAACCCTTCATTTGAGTTGGTTGTTGTGTTACCCTTTGCCCCCTCCGAAATGGATGATTATGCGGGTGTCTCATTAAATTGTTTGGTTCTCATCTATGGTGTCTAGTGTGTACGTACCTTCTCAATTCGGTTCTAATCAAGTTCTTGGTTGGGTGTTCCAACAACCCTTAAGTATAATTTTCATATGCCTTGCACATACATAAAGCCAAAGTCAAGAGGAGGTCTATATTGTTATTAGTTTGGGAGTGTCCATCATGTTCATGGTTGACAATATCTTTCTTATGTATTCCCTTCCAGTACCCCTCGTGTTAAACCTCCTTCACACTCTAGCCCACACCCTTCATTTGTATTCTAGTCTTTTCTCTCCCAAACTCTCAGTTTGCCACCACTTCAGTCTCAGGGTGTAATTCTAGGTCACAAATTTGGAGTTTGGTCACACTTCCTTATTACCCTAGTCTTGTCAAGTCTGGTCCTAATATGTATTTTCATGGCCCCTCGGTTGTGCAAAGACAATCAACGAGGTGCTTTTCCTGGAATTTACACCTCCTTGGCTAGCACTCTATCCCCTGCCACTTTGACTTTGTCCCTCCAGAAGGGAGAAATGAGATCCTTCACTTGGAAGAAAAGGAGTTTAGAGACATGATCTATTTCTTTGATACTGAAATCACTGGCCACACCTCCAGGTGGACTCCAGATCTTGGGAAATTTTGTAAAAGAAGACTTCACTTTCTACATTCAGTGGCACTGCACTATCAACTTGAAATTTTGTTTCACATGGTCATCGGGGACAAGCAATTTGACCACTACCAATTATTTGCAGGACAAGAGGAGATTAAAAGGATTCTCCATGAAATCATATGCAATCTCAATGATATAGGTGTCAGACTCACAAGACTAGAACGTTATGTGGTCTTCGACTCCAACTCTAGCTCTGACTCCCAACCCCACACACCAGCTGTGATGATTGCACTTGCACAGGATTCACCCCAAGGAAACTCCAATGCTATTTCTTCAGTCATTATATTGGATTAACAGTCTTTTAAGGCACTTGGTTTATCTATCTAGTATATGTTTTCTACCTATCTTTACTATGTCTCTATGTCGATCTCTACTATGTGTCTACAATTTTGTCTCAATACCCATCAAGAACTCATGTATGTAATTTCCACTAGGCTACATAGTATGTCAATACTAAGTATTTCCTGCTATTTTTTTTTTTTTGGCTAATATCAAGCCAACATTGATTATTTAATCTTCTAATTTAGAAAATCCGAAAACTATTTGGTAAACCAAAACTATTAATATACTAACAATTTTTTAATAATATAAATATCCTCATATAACTTAAAAAAAAATAAAATCCTAAACTCAAATGCACACTGGATTCCCAAATCAAAATACATAAAAACAACACCTAAATATCTAATATAGATATCTTCACATGGTTTACAATTAACTTTTTATTAATTTATTAATATCTTCGCAAAGTGTACAATTAATTTTTATTACTTTATTGATTAATATTTTCATGAAGGAATGCATAAAGATTTAACAAAAACCTTTTCTTTTAAATGAAAGCTTGCCAATCTGAATAAAATTAAAACCCAAGTTGAGTAGATTGAGTTGTCCAACCGTTCAAACTTTAGCAAAACAAATAAGATTTGCTGAATTGAGATTATTTATAAAAATTGTGGTATTTCTATTGAATAAAGAATGTGGATATGATGCCAACTCTTTTTCTTTTTGGTGGATGTATTACATAGTGGAAATGTTATATATTTTCCTCAATATTATATTAGTTTTTAGTGTCTTTCTTCATTGGAAATTGCATTATATTATACAATGAGCCAATGCAAAATGATAGTTCTTCATTTATGGATAATAATGGGCTTGGCCCTTTCATGGGAAAATGTATTATGATAGCAAATGGACGAAGGTTGTGGTCAAAAAAGTTGTCTTATACTTTGTAATGGGCCAGCACATGCAAATTGGTTTTCAAAAGAGAGATATTTTTCAACGGGAATAAGTTTTGGTCTTCAATAGGCATGTGATTTGGCTCTTAAATTGGATGTGATGTGGCTTAGTTTCTAGACTTTGAAAATTTAGGTAAGTGTTGAAAAACTAATATATTTTATAGTTGAGGTGTAGTTCCACAATTATTAATATATATTCACATATTTACAATTATTAACATATATTAAGACATCAAAATAATTAATGTTATATGAATTTAAAATATATATTATTATTTTAAGGCACACTCCCATTATATGATATAAAGAGCTTGGAATACCTTATTGTGATGGTGGATGATTCATTATGATCCAGGGGACTTTTCATGTTAAATTTTGTCATTTTTAAGGTTTATATATATATATATATATAAATAAGAATATATTTGATTTAGAAAAAGTTTAGTATATGTATTTTAATAAAGTGTTGTTTGAGGATATTTCTATGGTGCTAAAAAGTATTAACAAATTTTATTTTCACTTACAAATTGATGAGTTAGATAAATTATGTTTATCAAAAAAAATTAGTTTTACATATAATAATTAAAATTGAAAAAGATAATTAACAAATTTTATTTTCACTTACAAATTGATGAGTTAGATAAATTATGTTTATCAAAAAAAATTAGTTTTACATATAATAATTAAAATTGAAAAAGATAATTAACAAATGTATATTAACTATGGGGTGGTAGTGAATGAAGTGTAGGAATTTTGAAGTTTGCCCTTAGAACCTAAGACTTTGTTTAGATAATAATGAGGTTGAAGCCTACACTCTCATATAAGAAGTAAATCTAACTTGCACTCTAAGTACTTAGAAATTAGTTACATTGGGGAATTTGGAGAACATAAGAAATTTACAATTGAGGACATCCCTCTTGATTCAAAATTAGGATCAATCTTCAATAAAATTTGAAATGTTTTGCATTCTATCCACACTGTCAAATTATATGATGTGCTAAGGGATAACCATGTCTAGGAAGATTTTTTTCCCAATAAGGAAATTCAAGGAAAAAAGAGTAAAATTATTAGCAACACCAAAACATATTGTTAATTGATACCATAATGTTTAATACTTTGTGAAGCCTCTAATTGTGAGGCATTTGGCCATCATTCATGATGAATGGTTCAACATCTTGACATGACTCCTCTCACATCACCTACTTATGGAACACTTCACCCTCCATTATATGATACTCAAATGTACTTCAAAGGCTCATGGTGAGATTAACTCCCACGTGATGTATATTTACATGTAGGGAATTCATCATTTTATTAAGTGGGATGTAATCATGGATGCTTATTACACAATACGGATCTTGGAACAATGCCCATAGTTGGGGATTTGATATGGGAAGGAAGCCTTCTTGGTCGTTTGGAAGGCGTATGAGAAAACTTGTTCCCATGGTTCAACACCTTCTCTCTATTCAATGTGTTCATTCCCTCTCAACCTTTTCATGTTACTCTTTTGGTACGTGGTCTACTCTATTTTATTTTTCCAATGGGTGGTCAGGAAATTTAAGAGATGAGGAAAGTACTTCGATGGAACAAGGTGATTGATGACCTAGAAGTTCTAATTCAACAAACTCAAGTTGGTGATGTCAATTTAACAACATAAGCGAAGTTGATCATGTGGATCCTTATTTAGCAGGGGAAAATACTAAAAAGGGTAGAAGATGAACGTGTGATGCTCCAAAGTGACAACCATTCGTTAAGTCATCTAACTTGTGTTTCAAAATTCTACTTCAATGACAAATTTTAGAATAAGAAAATAAAAACATTCGATCCTTCAACTCATAGATTTAAATATAAAGGCACCAAACATTGATCAAGTAGCAACTAAGTCATTGATAATCAAATTAAACTTGTTTGATTATGATGAAATCTCTAGGATCTTTAGTATATATTATATGATCTATATTGTATGGGACGTTTTTTGACTATTGGTTTCCTATATATTATTACTAGATATCTATAAGCCAAATCTTCTAAAACCTCTTTTTTGTTGTAACTCTATTGTGTACATTTCTCAACATATTTTGATTTAATATAATATCTACATATTAAAATTCTAAAAATATATATTTTTTAATATAATTAAATTAGAATAAAGAAATAAGTAGTTCTTGTAAAAAATAATGGGATTAAAATGTTGAAGAAAAAATATTAAAAAAAATGCAATACTAGGTTAATGGTCACAAACAATTACTTGGTAAATGATCAAATATTAAAAAATTGGTACAATGTGAGCAATTAAATGGTTCAAGTCATGGACACATACATTTGTGAATATTATGGATTCACTTCTCCACTTGTTTAATAATGTTTTCAAAATAAAATTTTTACCCAAATAATATTTAAATATAAAAAAATATAATTATAAATTATCTAATAAAAATGGAAACCAAAATCTATCAACCAAAATTTATCAAAATCATTCTTCTCATTAATATGATGTTTCTTCCATTCAATATAATAAAATTAATTTTCTATTCAATATAAAACCTTTTTTTAATTCAATATTAAAATTGTTTCTAAACTTTTTTCTTAGGGAAGAAATCAACATCTCTCTCAACTAAAGGATTGGAGTGAGATTGTTGTTACTAGTCCAAACTACACATATAAAATTTACAAGGCTCCAAGCCATTACAACAATATTCATAAACACTAAGTTGTTACAACAATATTTATCAAAAACTAACGAGTCATGTCACTACTAAGAATTTGAGCGTGGAGAAAAACGATAACAACAATTCCAGCCAACCATCGCTCAATTGAGAAAATTATCTTTACCCAACCTCACTATTTAAATAATTTCCAAAAACAAAAACTTTAATAAACTAATAAAATCCTTAAATAGCCTATGTCCACCACAAATATTAAAAACGATATTAAACAACAATGGCTTTGAAAAAAAAAACCTTTAGGAAAAGGTCACATGTGGGAGCAACTGGAGCGCACGAGAATCCGTATTCCTGTGGGCAAATCCACCGAAAACACGGACAAAATAACGGTCAAAAGGATGCTAAAAACGACTAAATTACATATTTCTGCTACATGGTGATTGAAAATGGACAAAAAACGACCAATCAAAGATTCCAATAATCATTTAATAGCAGATCTACCAACAAATTGCACTTCAGTGGAGTGACAGGGTCTTTGGGGATGGCCACAGTGTTACCTCCCAAGAAATTCAAAAGTTTATAAGGTGGAATTGCAGGGGAAGAATCAGGATGGCCATGAGACACTACAAGATTGATTATCTATTTGTAATTTGTAAAATATGTATAAAATATGATCAATCATTTGCTTAAACTAATTTAACTCGTGAAATATGGGGTGAACCTGTCATTTCAACTTTCTTCTGAAAGAATTGGATAGTGGCATGGCCAAACACTAAAAGTAAAAGAATCTAGCATTAGATGCCCATTCTTGTGGTTTGCTGCCATGCCCAATAGCTTCCACATGATTCCAGTACAAGAATGGTCAATGGCACAAATGCATGTACCAGGCATTGATTGAAAAGTACTCTGTATCAGAATAGACATGTACTGCTACTTCTCCATTAACCTTCCAAGCCTATATAACAGGACACATTCATTAGATCTCTGTGGTCTGATCTCTTTGATTACCAGTCCCATTTTTAGTAAAAGTAAATGCTCTTTGACTGACTGTAGAATCAATGCGATGGCAAGAGCTCGAAGCGTATGCAGAGACCATTACCATGCATTAATGAATATCTGCATCTATTTTCTGCTTATGTTGGTCGTCAATGGCGATCAGAGCTACTTCAAGGATGGCTTGACTGCTCAGGAAGCTGACAGAGTGTATAATCTACCCGGACAACCCGAGGCAAATTTCGCTCATTATGCAGGTTATATAACAGTGAATGAAGCCCATGGCAGAGCTCTTTTTTACTGGTTTTTTGAAGCAGAAAACCAGCCTTCTGAAAAACCTTTGGTTCTCTGGCTTAATGGAGGTCTATATCATCCCCTTGGCTTATCATTCTTTGCTTGTTATTGAATAAATATACAATTTCCTCTGAAGTTCATAAATATTAAGTTTGTTGAACTCCTGTTGAATAAATCATACATGTATTCTTTTGGGCATTTGTAGGACCTGGATGTTCATCCATCGGTTATGGAGCAGCACAAGAGTTGGGTCCGTTTCAGGTAAAAACGAATGGCACAGGCCTTTCCCTGAACTCATATTCCTGGAACAGAGGTAAGCAGAGGATTAGAACTGGTCATCATCTTATAAATTAGAAGATAATGTAAATGATTTCTGAGACAGCTCCTCCTAATTTTTACTCTGCACGCAGTGGCAAATTTGCTCTTTTTAGAATCTCCCGTGGGTGTGGGATTTTCATATACCAACACTTCTTCTGATTTGCTGGCTCTGGATGATAAATTTACTGGTAAATTCCATATTGAACAGAAACAATTTCAAAGATTACTGCGTTATCTTTAAGCAATATTAAATTAGTGGTAAAGGATCCTTCCCTGGTTTTGCAGCTGAGGATTCATATGAATTCCTTGTGAGATGGTTCCAGAGATTCCCACGGTATAAAACCCATGAACTCTACATAGGAGGAGAAAGCTATGCAGGCAAGTTTCATGTAACTAAGACTTACGGTTTCTCCGTACTAGTTTCAATCTAATCGTAGCCACCAGACTGCAGCGTTAATAATTTGGTAGCCGCTAGACTGCAGCGTTAATAATTTGGATAGTTTTGGGTTAAAATAGATTTTTATAGTTTTAATTTAATTATTAATGGAATGGTAGAGATTTAATTGTCACTTGATATGTTAAATTATTCATAATATTTATAAATTAGGATTAATATTTTTTCCCAAGTTAGTTATATTTTTTTTTCAAGTTAAGTTATGCCTTTTTTTAATGTAATTTATTTCAAATTAATTTAATTAAAAATACATATCGATATAGTGGTATTGAAAAATTATGGATGTCGATTTCATGAATAATTGTAATAAGAACTATTTACAATTAAAAATTTCCATAATAATGTAGAGAGTAAATCACCTATGATGAAAAAGTTACACTGTTTTTTAAAAGATATATGTATGTTTTTTTTTTTAAATTAAAATAATTTGAAATATATTATACAATAAAAATTTTTGATATTTATAATAAATTGATAATTTATTGACGGATTACTAACTATTTAATTTATATAACTAAATTTGTAATAATATATTTTGAAATATAAACTAGTAATAAACTTGTAATAATATGTTTTGAAATATAAACTAGTAATAATATATTCTGAAATATAGACTAACGTATAGCACTAGTGGCAGTGAATGCTTTGCAGCTCAGTACATAATAAAGTTTACTGTACACTTTGGGATATATACATTT
>APFE030263080.1:1088-13122 GCA_000404065.3 Pinus taeda | reverse complement strand
TAAACTCTAGATCTAGTGTAGACCCCACAGAAGTAAGTTGGTCCCGAATTTCTTGCAACCTGAGGAGGAAGGGATCTATCTCCTCTCCCTTCTGCATCTGATATGACCTCAGTTGATTCTCTAATAGCATCTTCCGCAGCACGGAAGAGCCCTAGTATAAGGTGGTCAGGGTGTCCCACATCGCCTTTGTTGTGTTCTTCTCAGCAATATGTGCTATGACATGATCTTTGACCCCATCTAGGATCATGCACTTCGCCCTCGCCTGGGCTCCTCATACTTCTCATTCTCAGTTGGGTCAACTGGAATAGCTACTATTTTCAAGGCATAGTCCTTGATGCGATGTCTATCCAGGACTACCATGATCCTAGCCTTCTAGATGACAAAATTGGAAGCCTCGTCCTATCTATCCTGATCCCTTAGTTCGTTCACTGCCATCTCTGCTCCTCTTTGGGACTCCTGCTAAGTCTTGATTTCCATCGTGGGAATCCTCTAGCCAACCGTTGAACCGCTTCTCTCCAATCCGCCTTTGCAATTGCAACTCATATCTGGATTCCTTGGGTAGAAATCCGTCGAGGTAGTGATTCCCTCTACCTTGGTTTTGTCTCCTTAGGCAATGTTCTACATAGACAGAAACAACATCCCACCAGCTCCTCAAATCACAATCTGCACAACTCCCTTAGCCTTGGCAACTGAAGAACCTCAGCACTTTAGGCTCTACGCAATCACGGCAAAGGCTGAATTTGCTCCTTCGGCCAATTGAGTCAATCCTACCTGGCTGAGAAGGACGACATGGCTCTGCGTGAGCCTCTTCTACCTCTCTCTGCCTCTATGCTGGCCCTTCCCTTGGCTCGAAATGCTAACGCAGGCTCCACGTGAGCCTCTACGTCACCCTCTAAGCACTGCGTCACCTCTTCTCTTACCGCTTCAGCTCTGGAACAACGCTATCTCTCAGGACAATTGCTTCTGCTACAAATTTTCAGATTTCTTCTGTTGGCATTTTCAGTCCTCCTGTAATTTGCAATCGCCCTGATACCATGTGAAAATTCCTGAATCGAACACATCAGAAACCCCTACCGCATTTTCTAGTTTACTATCTCCTACTTGTTCTTTGCATTAACAAGTTATTTAAGTGCATAAATATCAAAGTAAACACAAATGTAGCCTTCACAAATATACAGATCAACAACTGAAATAAACTGAGACAACACAAGGGACACCGTTATTTTTGGACAATCGTCCTTGGAAAAACCCAATCTGGGAAAATTGGTGTAGCATATAGAGGGTTTTATTATTAAGTAGATTCTAAATACAACTAGGGTGCCAGAAATGGCTCACCCTTCAGAGAATATCCATGGTAGCAATACCTCTATCCAGAAACAGATATTCTGGATGATCAACAACTGGATGAACGATCCCACAACAACTCTAGTTGTTCCTTGTGCTGGACAGCGAAAGCTACTCCACGCACACTCTGGAACTGCGTCACCCTCTCTGGCTTTGCGTCAGCCAATCAGCTCTCAGTCTGTCCCACTAGATCACCTCAGCGCAGCCTCTGAAGCCCTCTGCATCAACGACATCAGCTCCTTTGGCCGTCTGTGTCATCTACGCTGGCCTCCTTAGCCTCTGTGTCAACCCTTGCTGCCTCTGCGTCAACCTTCCTAGGCTCTGCGCTGCCTCTTTCGACACTCTGTTGCCTCTCTTATATGTATTCCTCAGCCTCCTGCCGAGCTGCCCCTCACTGCAACTGATCACTTGTTCGATTTCCTCAGCAAACCTCGCCCCATAAAATCGAACTAACTGATCTCTCTTGGTGTCTTCGTGTATCTCCAACTGAACCTCAAGTCTCCTCTTATACTTTCCTTGTTGACGATTCAACGGCCGAGATTAAGTTCCTAATCAACAGCTAAGATTAGATCTGGCTTGATCCTTGTTATTTAGAACTTTCTCACCCATATTATATTAATACACATTAATATTTTAATTTTTGTAAGTTTAGATTTAGGGTCTCATTAAAAATATTAATTATTTTAATATCTCTCCATCCAGGTGGAATTTCCCCAAACGATTTTTGGGTCTTGGAGATCTCGTGTGCCTTAGCCTCTCAACCAATTTTCATGGCTAGAGCACATCCGATGCTACCAAAAATCAACATTCCTTCTTTCTGAGAGGACACTAGGTGTTGTAGTGACCAAGCTCACCACATTTGAAGCACTTGACCTTTGACACGCCCTTCTTCTTCTTTTCTTGCTCCCCCTGCCCCTAATTGGGACTCTTTAATGCGAGGACCACATTTTCCTCCTTCGCCTACTTCAATCCGCTGCTACTGCCACTGATGGAGCTCTTCACTAATTCTTGTCTCAACTCCTCCTGATGCAAATCGACCCACATCTTGTCCCACCTTGGCAAGGTTTCTCTGCCGAAAATGCATTGGACAAATACCCACCACTCCTCGAAGACACTGTTGAGTGCTAATTGCACTAGCTCTGTGGCTTGAGGCGTTGCCCCAATAGCTGACAACTGATCCTGGATCTCCTGAACCCTAGTGAGGATGGGGTCTATGCATTCCCCATTCTGCATCTTGGTGCATCTCAACTTCTCCTCCAAGTACATCTTCTGTTGCTCGAAAGTGCCCTGATATAGCATGGAAAGTGTATCCCACATCTCTTTGGTTGTTCCCTGGCTTGCTATGTGTGATACAATGTGCTCTCGAACACTATCAAGAATCAACCTCTTTGCCCTCACCATCTCCTTTCTGTACTCCTTCAGCTGATCTACATCCTAGGGAATAGCTACCATTGCATTAATATATGGCTTCAGGCCATATTCATCTAGAATGAAGGACATCCTTGCCTTCCAGATGACATAGTTGGAAGCACCGTCCAACCTGTCCTAATCTCGTAGTCCGACAGTGGACATCTTAGATGATGTCGAAAATCTCCTCTTCCCTTCTACTCAGTTGTTGATAGGTTATTTGCACTCCCTTCTAGAGTGAGAAAAACTGCTCACATCAACTGTTGATCTGCAAGTGAATTCGAGCTTCTTGAAACTAGAAGATCCCTGAGGAAAATTTTCCCTTAATGTATGCTCTTCTTCCTCCCGACTCTAGTTTTGCTCTAACAAACTGCTGCAAAATTGTTGCGTCTAGCTAGAGATCTGCTCTGCAAAAATGCTGGTTGCTCCCTTTCCCTCTGGAATCCTTCGATTTGGAGAGATCGAATTTTTCTGTCCCTCATAAAAATCGATTATCCTCAAGAATTCGACTTCTTGGCCAAGGTGATTGCGCTGCCTCTGGGGTTTCGATCTGCTGCCCCTCAATGAACAACGAAACTCCCTCTTTCTTCGCTACTAAGCTCTCCGACTAATCATATGTGCTCTAATACCATGTGAGAAATTGCAAACTCGATTCCTATTGCAGCAACTACAAATAATTCTCCTAATTGTTAAATTAATTCTTAACAATTTATTTACTGTTTGCCACAACAAAATCAATCACACTACAACCTACACAAATAAATTGCGGAAGAAATAAACACTGGAAGAAATGCTAGCACAAACACATAGAATGACAGTTATTTTTGGACCAATGTCCCCAAAAAAAACCCAGCTCGGGAAAACAGGTGCAGCAGCTAAGGGTTTTATTATTATGCAGCAATGAAATAATCTAAGTACAACTGGATGCTGAAACTAGCAATCCTATAGAGAAATACTGGCAAGAAATTCTAGTGAGGAGAAATTCCTCACTCCACAGGCAAATCTGACCAGTAACCTCAGCTCAAATTGAGTCGTCCAAATTGCCTTTATGCAATCACTGCGTCACCCTAACGCAATGGCTCTTGCTCTCAGCTTCATACAACTTCTCCTCAAGCAATCTGATCAGATGTTGTCTGGGAAAATGTCTCCCCCGGCCTTTGGAATCTCTGCCTAGCTTCTGGCACTGAAACTCAGCTTCTCCCCAGTAATTCGACTTTGACTCTAGAGGCTACTGCCCTGCTCTGCATCAGCCTCACTGTGGCTTCTCTGCCTCTCTGCAAATGCACTCACCCGAACTGGAATCCTTCCTCCAGCTTCACTATTCCTGCCCCTCCCTCATTGCTTCAATTTCTTTGGCTCTCTCTTCGGCAACTGAATTTTGCTACTCAGGAAATCGATTTGCTCATGAAATCAAACTGCATAAGTGATTTTTCCAAGCCCCATTGACTTCTTCTTATAATCCTCTGTTGAGACTTCAACAGCCAAGATTAGGTCTTAATCGATGGCTAGGATTAACTTGAACTCGATCCGTGTGAGTTTCTAGAACATTCACACCATAACTTAATTAATTCTGATTAATTAGTCATATTCCCTAAGTTTAGACTTAAAAAAAAATTTAAAAACTAACTAATAATCTAATTAAGTCATTTCTAGGTGGAATTTCCATATATGATTTCTGGATTTTGGAGATCTCATATATTCTAGCCTCTCCACAAAATTTCAAGGCTAGAACACATCCAATGCTACAAAAACTAACATTTCAAAAATGATTTCTAGAGAACTCTTGTGTTTTAGCCTCTAGAGAAAGTCTCAAGACTAGAACACCATTCGATGCTACAAAAGCTAACACTCCTTAGCGAGGAAGGTGTTCTCTCTAGCGCTCCACTCCTGCTACAACAGCCTATCTCTGCATCATCCTCCATACACGTTGTTGATGTCTGATAACCATAGCTGCCTGTCATTGTCCATCAACCACTACGCTAACTCTGATTCATCTGCCACTAACTGTAACTGAACCATGTTGCATCTGTGTTGCTGCTAACATTGCACTGTACATCTTGTACTGTTGCCAACTCTACATTTGCATTGCAAGAAACTAATACTCCCTTTCAACTATTGTTGCTGCTACTGCAACTACTGCAACTGAGAAGCATTCAAAATACTTTGTCCCTGCTACTGAAATGGGTTCTTCACTATACCAATCTATTCTCTAAAGTAGACGAACTTAGATCTCCCTAGAGCTTTCATGAGTATATCTGCAACCTGCTCTTCTATGGGAACATACTGCAGCTGAACCGCTCCAAACTACACACAATATCTAATGAAATGATACTTGATATCTATGTGTTTCGACCTGTCATGAAACAATGGATTTTTAGAGAGCTTGATGTAACTCTGATTATCATAGTAGACATTGGTCGCCTCCATCCTCTGCATGAACAAGCTCACCAGCAGCTTCCGAAGCCATATAGCTTCGCACGTAGTTGTGCTAGCTGCCACATACTCTGCTTTTGCAGAGTTCAGTGCTACTGACTTCTGCTTCTGGCTACACTAAGAAACCATCCATGATCCAATGCTTAAGCACTACCCAAATGTACTTTTCTTGTCCACTAAACTGCCTGCCCAATCAGCATATGTGAATCCACATAGTCTAACATCATCCCCTTGGGTATATTTCAACCCATACTCTATTGTGTCGCGCAAATACCTCAAAATGTGCCTCACTATTGTCCAATGCACTCTCTTCATCTCCACCATAAACTGGCTGAGAGTGTTGACCGCGAAGCAGATGTTTGGCCTAGTGTTGACCAGATACATGATAGAACCGATGAACAGTCTATACAAAGTGGGGTCAACATCCTTATCATCTGATGTGTCTATCTTCTTTCAATCGGTGATCATGGGCGTAGACATGGGTCGACAATCATGCATTCTAAATCTCTTCAAAATATTTGTAGCATATCTCCCTTGACCAAGGAAGATCTCCCTGTTCTTATGCCACACTTACAATCCTAGGAAATAGTGCATCAACCCTAAGTCCTTCATATCAAACTCTGCTGCCAAGTTCCTCTTGTAGTCTTCTATGAGCCGTAATGACCCTGTCAAGAAGAGGTCATACACATACAAAACTAGGATGAGTGGCTCATCCTCTACTGTCAAGTAGTAAAGGTTGGGATCTACGTCACTCTTGACGAATCCCATCTGCTGCAAGTAGTTGTCAATCTGACCATACCATGCCTTGGGAACCCGCTTGAGCCCGTATAGATCTTTCTTCAGCGTGCACACATGTGCGTCTCTCATGAGTCTCAAAGCCCTTTAGTTGTTCCATGTACACCTCCTCCTCTATCACCCCATTCAAGAACGTTGTCTTGACGTCCATCTTGTGAATCTTCCACCCCATCTGTGCTGCTAGGGATATAACTAACTAGATATAAGTGTATCTGGAAACTGGGGCGAAGGTATCCTCGTAATCTATCCCTTCTTTTTGTGCATATCGCTTTTCCACGAACCTAGCCTTGTACTTCTCCACACTTCCATCTACAGAGTATTTGATCTTACAAATCCATCGAGAACCTACAACTAACTTGTCCTCAGGTCTTGGCACCACCTCCCAAACATCGTTTGTCATGATAGAACTGTACTCCTCTACCATGGCATCTATCCACACTTGATATTGTGCGGCCTCCTGATAACTGGAAGGTTTTGCAACATGTGCCACCAATGCTTGGTACCTTTCAGGTTCCCAGTCTTGGCATATTCCTTCTTGTATGTGAGGAGTTGCGTTGCATCTGTCGATATGGCTACAACATTGGTCGCAAACTCCTTGAGACCATTGTCCTCCAAGATCAACAAGATTCTGGATTTCCATATGCCAAAGTTTGAAGCTCCCTCTAATTTGTCCTAATCCCGTAAACCAACTGAACCCATCTGAAACCCTTGGAATAGAATAAGCAAACTCTAAGTAAATCGAACTAGGTTTTATAAACCCTCGATCTTATCTCTTGTACCCTGCGTTGAGTCTCTCAAATAATCTTTTGTGCTTCAGATCTGCTTTGATACCATGTGAAAATTCTATTGTAGTTAATCTGGTAATTATGCACCTATCTTATAAACAAATTATTTGTCCCAGTAAATTAATTTACTGCAAATACTGAATAATAATATGACTGCAAATTTCACTAATTAATAAACCACAGGAATTGAGAAAACAACATACACATAAAATAGACCGAGATTTTTGGATAAATTGTCCCTAGAAAAACCCCAATGTGGGGAAAACGGTTCTGCAGATGAGGGTTTTATTATTCTTCAGTAAATCTTTAATCGAAATTACACAAACTGCTTTTTGTAAACTGACAAAGCACCAGAAAATTATTTTCTTCACTTTGCAAGTTAATTCGACCTCCTGGAAGCAAAACGGCCCCTCATAATCAAATCAGCCCTCTTCTATGGCCTCGACTCGACCCACGTGTGTGTCCTAGAGAAAACTCAACCTCCTCTGGCAAATCGCACCTCCTGGAAAATTATTTTGGCCTCCACTAGAAAATCGATCTTCAATAGAAAACTCAGCTTTCCTCCTGCAAATCGACCACTCCGATAAATTCGTCCTATCTCTGGCAGATCAGCCTTCTTCTAGCAATTTGCACCACCTAGAGAAATTTGGCCTCTGCAAAATAATTTGACCTCCATCTTTCACTAAGAAACTGGATTTCATTGTGAATAAATGTCTTTGGCATATTCATCCTCAATCACTATTGAAACCCTCGACTGGCGTCCCACACTATCATTATGTCCCTGCTCAATCAAATTATGTGTCTCCAAGATGCCCATCTACTTTTTATTATAATCTCTCATTGAGCAATCAACAACCATGATCTAATCCTAGTTGATGGCTAAGATCATCTTGACTCCATCAAATTACTTTTCTAGAAGTCGCTAGAGAGAAATCGACTTGTCTCAATTAATACTGATTAATTAACCATTTTCCCAAAGCTAGACTTGGAAAAATAATTAAAAACTAGTGAAAAATATAATTAGGACATTTTCACTTAGAAAAAATAAACTAGGCTTGGAGATAATTATTCCACTTGTGCTCTTAGCCTTATTGATAGCGCTTGAGACTAGAACCCCAGTTCGAGCCACAAAAACTAACAATCACCACAATGCAAGAGACTAATCTTTCCAAATGCTATTTTTGGTGCACTGTAATAGTATGATGACTAAATGGATGGTTCTCGGATACCTAGTGGGACTTCCGATATACTCCAGGTACATGGCAGTAATGTTTGTTCAAGTCTGTCTAGTGCGATATTGTTTGAATGGGTACCAATAGGTTTTACCTAGACCTTCAACAAGACGAGCCTTAAGCTCAATTAATGGACTTTTGAAATTTGGATATCCCTACGTGTATGCTTCCCAAACCACAGTTTTAAATGCCTAACAACAAATCTTGTTGTTATTCTGTTAAAATTGTCAACTAGGGCCAAACTCCATGTGGGTCATCTTATTTATGGCAGCTGATATTTTTCTTGGATCCCTCTCATCGAGAGGTGTAGGATTGATCTAAAGAGCATCTGATTTTGATAAGTATTCATGGAGTTATTAATTCATTTGTGTTATAAGACAATTTGTCTAAGGTCGGCCAGCAACCAAATAAACCCCACATGTGCTCAATGTTTTAGTATAAAAGGAGATGACTTCAGAGTCATTTCTCACACACACTTCTATCTTGATGTCTCTCCACTTGTCTCGGGTTTTAGTGGAAGAGAAATCTAGGAGTGGAAGCCCTAGACATTAGAGGAAAGAAGACTAAGGGAGCTACCCTAGAGGAGATGCCCTAGCCCTAGACGTTGTCAAAGAAGAAGTCAAAAACATTGTCAAGGAAGCATGCCCTAGCCGCAGTCTTGGAGGAATCTTATCACAGCAAAGAGAGGCCCTAACGCTGTCCAAAAGGCAGCCCTAAACACAGTCTAAGAGCATCCCTAAACGTTGTCAAAAGGCATCCCTAGACGCAGTCTAAGAGAGGCCCTAACACTGCCCTAAACGCAGTCTAAGAGCAGCCCTAAACGCTGTCAAAAGGCAGCCCTAGATGCAGTCTAAGAGAGGCCCTAACGCTGCCCTAAACGCAGTCTAAAGGGCAGCCCTAAACGCTGTCTAAAGGTAGCCCTAGCGCAGTCTAAAGGGAGCCCTAATGCTAACCTACAGTGCCCTAGGTGCAGGCCTAATACGGCTAAAAAGGTGGGTTGTAGGTGACCCTCAAAATAGGGACAGCATGAGAGTTTGATGTGAAAATTCTATCACCGCAACAACTGATTTGCTTTTCCTACTTATTCTTCGATAAGTTATTTATGAAATTCCTTCAATAAACATTAAAATAAATTATGCTGCAGATATCACACAGTAATACAAAAACAAATACATGCACAAGAATCAACACATTGACACAGTTATTTTGGAGAACAGTCCCCGGAAAAACCCAATGTGGGAAAACCGGTGCAGCAAGGGAGGATTTTATTATTCAGCAATTCTTCAGTACAACAGGGTGCCAAACTAGCTTACCCATAGAGAGAAAAATTCTCCAAAACCTCTCCCAGTACCAGCGTCAGCTTCCCTGACCTTTGCATCGCTCCTAGACACTCTGCGTCAGCCGTGAGCCTCTCTGCGTCACTCACGCAGGCCCAGCTAGTGACTACGCAGACTCCTGCTGCCTCTGAGTTTGCCTCTCATGCCTCAGCGCTGGTCTCCAGAGGTTGATCCCGTCTCTTTGTTCCGTACTTGCTGCCTCCTGACTGCTCATCAGACCACTAGTTCCAATTCCTCAGCTAACCCCGCTCCAAAAATTGAACTGACTGGTCTCCCTCAGTGTATTCTCCAAGTGACCCTCAAGCCTCCTCTTATACTTTTCTCGTTGACAAATCAACGGCTGAGATTAAGTCCCTAATCAACGGCTAAGATTAGATCTGGCTTGATCTATGACTTTTGGACCATTCTAACACAGTTTTATATTAATACACATTAATATTTTATTTTCCCTAAGTTTAGCCTTAGGGACTTCATTAAAAATATTAATTATTTTAATATCTCCCAAATTGTATAGAATCTGCCCAAACCCTTTCTGGGTATTGGAGATCTCCTGTGCCTTAGCCTCTCCACCAATTTTTGTGGCTAGAGCACATCTGATGATACCCCAAATCAACACTCCCTCTTAGCGACGATTGTGCTCTAGTAATACTCCTCACTGAGTATCACCCTGATCATTCAGCATCGGTCCCTGTGCTGACGCTAAGCCTCCCTGCCCAACATCCTCTGCACTTCTGCATCCTATATTGTTGCCCATGGCTCTGCTACTGCCACTGCTGCATTTGTACGACAACTCCTCTGCATCTGTGCTGCTGCTGGTCCTTTCTCCCAACACTGCATCCGCACTGCAACTCCCTCTGCATCCTTGCAATTATCACTCCCATTTCTGCTACTAAAACGGGTTCTTTACCATCCCCATCTTTTCCCTAAAGTAGTCAAATTTTGTCCTTCCAAGGGCCTTGGTGAGGATGTCCGCCACCTGTTCTCCTGTAGGAGTGTAGCTCAACTGTACAGCGACTCGTTGGACACAATCCCTGACAAAGTGACAATGGATATCAATATGCTTCGACCTATCATTAAACATTGGATTCTCAGGGAGCTTGATGCAACTTTGATTATCACACATGATCCTGGTCGCCTCCATATTCCTTCTGAATAGGTTCACAAGCAGTTTTCTAAGCCATATGGCCTCACACGAAGTTGTGCTTGCCGCCATATATTCTGCCTCAAATGAGCTCAGAGCCACGGACTTCTGTTTCCTACTGCACCAGGAGGTCATTCCTGATCCAATGTTGAAACAGTACCCAGAGATACTTTTCCGATCCACTGAACTTCCTGCCCAATCTGCATTAATAAATCCACTCAATTTGATATCCTTACTCCTGGTTTACAAGAGTCCATAATCAACTGTTCCCTGTAAATACCTAAGAATGTGTTTGGTCATTGCCCAATGCGCCCTCTTCAATTCCACCATGAACTACTGAGGGTTTTGACAAAGTAGCAAATGTTTGGCCTGGTATTGACCAAATACATCGGGGACCCTATGCTCTACTTGTATAGGGTGAGATCGATATCCTTGTCTTCTGATGCATCAATCTTCTTCCAGTTGGTGATCATTAGCGTAGCCATAGGTCTACAGTCCTCCATCCCGAATCTATTCAGGATTTCTGTAGCATTTCTCCCTTGCCCAAGGAAGATTTCTCCCTTCTACTGCCAAACTTCCAACCCTAGGAAGTAGTGCATTCGTAACAAATCCTTCATATCGAATTCTGTGGCTAGATTCTTTTTGCAGTCCCCAATGAGTCTAGATGATCCTGTCAGAAAGGGATCATCCACATACAATACTAAGATTAGTGGCTCGTTCTCTACAACCAGATAGTAGAGATTTGAATTTGCATCACTCTTGACAAACCCCATTTTCTACAAGTAGCCATCTATTCGACCATACCATGATCTCGGTGCCTGTTTCAACCCATACAAGGCTTTCTTCAATCTGCATACATGAGACTTCTTCTCATGAGTTTCAAAGCCCTCTGGTTGTTCAATGTATACCTCCTCTTCTATTACCCCGTTCAGAAATGTCGTTTTGACATCCATCTGATGGATCTCCCATCCCATCTAGGCTGCAAGATATATCACAGTCCTAATAGATGTATACCTTGCTACCGGGGCGAAGGTCTCCTCATAGTCAATCCCTTCCTTTTGAGCATACCCCTTAGCCACAAACTTGGCCTTGTATTTCTCAACATTGTCGTCTGCAGTGTATTTGATCTTGTAGATCCATCCTAAAGCTACCACTGATCTGTCTTGAGGTCTTGGCACCACCTCCCAAACATCATTTACCATTATGGAGTTGTATTTCTCTACCATCGCATCTAGCCAAACCTAATGTTGATTTGCCTCCTTGAAACTGGCAGGCTCTCCATCCTGAGCTACTAATGCCTGATATCTATCTGGCTATTTTCACTCCCTCCTATTATTTCTTGGCGCACCAATGTAGTCCTCTGCATCTTGCAGAATCTGACGAAGTTCCCTGCTACTTCTTCCTCTACCAACAGGTGCTTCTGTTCGCTCCTCCTCCTCATCCTGAGAATCTTCCTATCCTACGGAAGAATTCTTTACTTCTGTTGGTTGAAGAGGCTTAACCAACGACTCCACTTTCAGCTACTCCTCGGAAGGCATCTTGCAAGATCTTTTGAAAGCC